>PVJS01005212.1:0-65183 GCA_004027185.1 Glis glis
GTTCCTACCAGTGCCTATATGATGGAGTGTTGGACCTATGGCTTCTTCTAATAATTTCACAGTCTCTGGTCTAACTTCCAGGTCTTTGATCCATCTTGAGTTGACTCTTGTGCAGGGTGAGAGGTAAGGGTTCAGCTCCATTTTTCTACAGGTAGATAACCAGTTTTCCCAGCACCATTTGTTGAAAAGACTATCCTTTTTCAAAATAATATTTTTAAAAAGGGCTGGGGATATAGATAAGTGGTAGACCACTACTTGTCTAGCATATGTGAGGTCTGTGTTCAATCTCTAGTACTGGGGAAAAAATGCATTTAATGGCCCCAATAAACCACTCATAAATAAAAAGAATCCTAAATCAGGGATTGTCTGTAGATTGTTTAGTGGGCTCTGGGACACCATATGTGGTTTTGAATACTGGTTCTAATACTTATTCATGGTGCAAATTGGGCATGGCATTTAATTTATTTGAGATTCATCTATAAAACAGGGATAATCATACTGTGATATAACTTTATGTGCCAACTTAACTGGCCTAAGGGATGCCCAGATAGCTGTTAAAACATTCTTTCTTTCTTTTTTTATGTTCATTTATTGGTGCATTGTAATTATACATTTTGATATATGTCAGGGTATCAACATCATACATGCACACATTGCACATTTAGCCCTCCCTCCAATCCCACCCTATTCCCTCCCCCTTACTTCCCTTTCATGCTCCGGATAGTGATTGAGTCTTACAGGTTTGTGTATGTACATCATGTGCTATAGTGTGTTTCCCTTCACCCCCCTCCCAACTCCCTCACAAGGACAGTATTTCTGGAAAAGACTAGCATTTGAATCAGTAGACTGAGTAGAGAAGACCTGCCCTCATCAATGTGAGTGGAGGCAGAGGAAGAGTAAACTCTCTTGAGAGTTGGAACATCCATCTTCTTCTACTCTCAGACATCAGGATTCCTGAGTTCTTGGTCCTTCAGACTCTGTGACTCATACCAGTCACCTTCTCACCTACCCCCTAAAACCCTCCTTGTTTCTCAGGCCTTTGACCTTGGACTGGGAGTTATACTATCAGTGCCTTGTTCGAAGGCCTTGAACTAGGACTGAATTATTCCATGGGCTTCTCTGGTTCTCCAACAGCATATCATGAGACTTCTCAATCTCCATAATTCCCATAATAAATCTTTCTTACATATACTCATGTACATCTTACTGGTTTTGATTCTCTGGAGAACCCTAAGAAAAATCCCTACCTATATTTCATAGCAAAGAGGAGAGAATTTAAAAAATAGAAAGCCTATAATAAATGCTAGTTATTCTCCAACTCATTGTTATCATCCTGCCTGGAAGCAGTTCCTGGAGGAGTGACCTCAAACCAGCAGCATCAGCACCATCTGGGAAGCAAGTTCTCAGGCCCCACTCGAGACCTACTAAATCAGAAATTCTGGAGATGGAGCTCAACCATCTGTGTCTTATCCAGCCCTCCAGGAGAGTCTAATGCATGCTATACAGTTTGAGAGTCACTGGCTTGAGTGACTAATATCAAACAGACTGGTTCAAATCCCAGTTCTGCCACTTTCTAGGTGTATGACCTTGGCAAGTCAATTTCTGTAAATCTCAGGTTCCCCATTCCTAAAATGGGGATCATAGTAGTATCTCACTTCATGAAGTTGAAATGAGATAAATGGGATAAAGTATGCAGAATAGTTTGCACAGTATCTGGCACAATGGAAATGATTAATAAATGTTAGCATTATTTTCTACCTCCTCAAATTCCAGAACATCACTGCATTATGGGCAACCACTCCCAATTTCATCTCTGCAGTATTAATAAACATTGCTTCAATTTTTGCACAAACTACTACAATTCTTCATAGCAAGTATACCCTATTTCTTTCTTCACACTACATAGCTATATACCTCAGGAGAATAAATGATTAACACTTGTGCAACAGTGAACATTACTATGGACTTGCCCAATGGCAACTTTCTGCTTCTTCCACACTGCCAGAATATGGTTTGATTTGGCAGGGAAATATAACCATTTAAAAATACTTAGGTTTCTAGACTTCATTGTACCAATGGGTTGTATGTGACATGGGTAAGGAGCTAGAAGTAGAATTCATTTTATTGGGCTCCTGGAAAAACTTGTTAGAACTCAGATGGCATGACTTCTTTCATTGTCCCTTCTATTTCTCCTGGCCTCAAAGACATGAAGAAAATAACTCTAATTATTAAGCCAATATTGTTGAGTTGCTCATACATGCAACTGAATACCCACCAAACTGACGCATCCAGGTTTAAACTGGCCTCCCACTGTCCTGGGATTAGGCAAGAGAATTTATCATAATTTATCCTTTTTTTAAATTTCAGAATTCCCTAATCACAAATGATGATGAATGAGCTCTCTTTCTGCTTTACAGTTGGGCAAACTAAGAGAATAATTGAATGAAATCCTCTAAGTTCATTATAAGCAAAAGATTATTTTATCATAAAATATGAATATCATTTTTACTAGGGCTATTATCTTGTTAACTACCATCCATATGATTATAAATTCATTTCTTTTAAACTATGGTAACTGATAATAACAACATAATAATATCATGATTCCTGAAGTGTTTTAAAAAACAGGGTTGTTTGTATTTTGTTTTCAATATATTTCATTGAAGCAGAGAAATAAAAAGGAAATATTTTGTCATCCAACTGGGGAAAAAAATAATCTGTTAAAGGAACATATCTTGAAGGAGCTCTACATGACATCCAGAAAGCAAAACCAATATAAATAAGGAGCCAAGCACACAATTCTGTTCATAAATAGTGATACAGCGATTTGAGTATCCTACACAAAAGCTGACAATTTCAATATTTCCAGATTTTATGGATACAACAACTTCCCTTAGAATGGGGCCCAAGAAGCCAGGTGTGGTGGCTCACTCCTGTAATTCCAGTACTTGGGAGGCTGAGACAAGAGGATCACAGGTTAGCAGCTAGCCTTATCAACTTATCAAGGCCCTGCACAACTTAGTGAGACCCTGTTTCAAAATAAAAAATCAAATAGGGCTGGGGCTGGGGCTCAGAGGTAGAAAGCCCCTGGGTTCAATTCCTAGTACCACAAGAAAGGCAGGGCGGAGGGGGAGGGACCAACCAAGAGATGCTACACAGATCCTGTTAAATGTGGTTTGCTTTTGAAGAAAATACTTCTTTGGTTTTTTCCTTGGTTACGCAGGGAGATCACCCACCTCGTACTGTAAGCCGGCCATGCTGCAGGCCATTGACAGTGACCAACTGGACGGCACTAATGTCATCGTCATTGTCCACAATCTGAAATTGTTCCCACGTGATAGCTCGGGACTGCCCCTCCAGGAGATTCAGACCTACAAGAGAAAGCAGAAAAATGTCTTGGAAAGCCCCCGGCATCCAGCATGCCTGCTTAAGGAGAAGAATAATGATTTTCCACTCCTGAAACTATCTGAAAATACTATCTCAGATGCTTCAAGAAACTAGAATGTAAATTTTGCTTTTAGTAATATTTTTGTTTGTAGTACAATTAACTTCAACCTAATAACTTATGATATACCCCCACTTTTTTTCTGCAGTGCTGGGGATCAAACCAACGGGCTTGTGCATGCCAGGCAAGTGCTCTACCATTGAGTCACATCCCTAGCTCCATGATGCATCCTTAAGAAATAGGATGGTGCAAGAAACTAAATACTGAGGGAAAAAACAGATGACAGGTTCACAGTGGTCTCTGATTCAAAAATGCCCACGGGGAATTTTTCAAAGACTATCCAGATTTTTTAGTACTGGGGATTAAACTCAGGGGTGCTCTACCACTGGGTTATGTCCCCAGTCCTTTTCGTTTTTTACTTTGAGACAGTGTTTCACTAAGTTGCCCAGGCTGGCCTCAAACTTGTGATCCTCTTGCCTCAGTCTCTCAAGTATCTGGGATTACAGGCATGTGCCACCTCACCCAGCTATATCCAGATATTTTAAGTAGACAAAAGATATGCAATTTAGGAGAGTATAAATAGCCCACAAGATGGAGAATATAAAGCAGATTAATATGCATACACACAGCTACTTGCCCGGGTGTGTCTAATGGTTTTAGATGTGAATTGCCTGATGCTTTGCAAAGTTTAGACTAAAATAAGGAAGGAACTTTTGTAACTGAAGGATGAAAATAAAACCTTCTCCTTAGACGCAGCATGCCAGAGAAAATCTGCAAAGAAAGCTATGCTTGCTGGTCAGAGAAAGAAGAATGTATATCTGGACTAAACCTTCAGGTTAGAGATAGAGAGCTATAACATCTTCAAACATTCCATTGCCCAATAGGCCTCAGTACTGACAGATTGCACACCTGTTCCCCAACCCACCTCCAACTCTTCCAAGACACAGTGGTCTGTCTCCTCCCTGGAGACAGTGCTACAGAGCAATCCACTTTATCTGACTGAGAAGTTGGGATCAGCTATGCACTACTACCTGCTGTAGTTTGGATCTTGAATGTAAGCAGTTTTGCTCTACCATGCAATCCCACCATAACATGCTGCCTTGCCGCAGGCCCAAAGCAACAGGCCAACCAACCATGGACTAGACCTCCAAAACTGTGAGCCAAATTAAACCTCTTCTCTTTATAAGTTGATTATCTCAGGTATTTGTTATAGTGGCAGAGAGTTGACAAATATACCACCTTTCCATTTGCTTCTCCCCTTACTCTGTTTTTCATTATAGTATTGGCACATATGATCTTCCTGAGGGTCTATTTTCTAGGAAAACTAGGCTAAGACATACCATGTATGAATGAAAAAAAGGAGTGTGCATCTATGTCACTATCACTGTGAACTACATTATGATGTGAGACTATAATGCACCAATAAAAGTGCAAAAATTAAAATAAAATTTAAAAAGTAAGGGGAGAGGGAAGGAAGGAGGGAGAGAGAAAGAGAAAGGGATAGGGATGGAGGGAAAGAAGGGAAGGGGAAAGAGAGGAAGAAGTGGAGTGGAGGAAAGGAGGAAAGGATAGCGGGAAGAAGGCAGGAAGGTCAAGCACATATCTAAAGAAGCTCCATGACTGGCATAAGGTTTTCTCCTTTTTTTCCTTTTTTTGTTATTATTTTTTGGTGGGTATTGTTGGGAATTAAATGTAGTAAGGATTCTTAAGCTCTGAGTGCACAGTACAGCACACAATAAGACATCATGGGACACAGCGGAGGAGCGACCAAGAAGACTAGAAATACACGTTGCAAAATACCAAGCCAGGCATGGTGGCGCACGCTTGTAATTCCAGTACTTGGGGGGCTGAGACTGGAGGATCTGGGTTCGCAGCCAGCCTCAGCTACTGGGCCCTCCGCAACTTAGTGAGACCCGGTTTCAAAATAAAGAATAAAAATTAGGGCTGGGGGTGGGTTCAATCCCCGGTACTGAAAAAAAAATACTAACACTAGTTATATCTTCATGGGAGAATAATGAATAGTTTTGATTCTATTTAATGGATGCCCCAAATTTTCAATGATAGCATATGCTAAATTCATGATAAGTAAAATTTCATTTTAAAAAGAATTCTAATGTCCAAAGTAGCCAAAACCAAACCTGGAGCTCCTTAACAATGCCGGATGTCATGGGTGACACATGCACATACAGACTATACCATCTCCACACCCAAGCAATAATCTAAGTCATACATGACTATCCCCAAACCTCGGGTGACCAACATGACGCGAGAATTATAAATCATGCTGCTCAAACCATGTTCTCCATCTCTACAAAAACTCACATACTGTAAACACATACGCATGTGTACGCACACTCACAAGGCATTGTGCTTATGCTGTCAGCTGAGGATTTAAGTCAGAAACAGATATTTTCCCCTTAATACAATCTACTTATTTGTGTGTTTTGAATGCTATTAATGAGATTAGTGAGAAAGAAAAAAAGCCTTCCCTAACAGTCCACATTTACTTCTGCTCTAAGTATACACATCACATTACAAGTCCACTTAGGATGGAGAGGCAGTGTAAAGCCTTTTTTTTTAAAGCAGCTTATGCTTTTATTTATGTATTTTGGTTTCTATGCAACCCAACACAAAAATAGGACAACACATTCCAGTCGGCACCTTCCTCCCATCCTTCTGAACAATCTGAGTTGGAGACCTTTTCTCTCTCAGTCCAACTATAGCTCAGTATCACTAATGGTCACCCATTGGCTTCATTCAGTTGCATGGTGTTCTTTTGGTGTATCTTCCACCAAGGAAAGAATGTGGCCTATGAACACAAGGGTTTCAATTTCTCATCCTGTCACTAGGAAAAAAAAATCAAACAAACTAAAATTAAATATCTGATATCCTTAACCTGTCTGGGTTTCAGTTACCTCATGTATGAAGTGGGAATAAAACTACCCTTCTTTCCTGACCCATCTACGTTCTGGTATTCCCTGCAGGCTGTTGCTTGCTGCCTCACACTGAGCTTCACCTGTATTCCAGGACACGCGGGGGGCATTCGTGTCTGCTGTTCTGATGGAGATGTGGACTGTGATAGGTGCGCTCCTTTCAAAGAAGAAATCGTATACCTCCAACTCTACCTGTAAACAAACAGAAGCACATGAACCACACACTGACAAGGTCAAGAATAAAGTACCTGTCATCCTGGGGTTCTACCCACAGGCGGAGGCAAAAATAGATTGAGGCTCTGCTGCTCCCAGATCTCATTTTTTAAAAATTGTAAAGTTTAGTTCTAGTTTTTAAATTAACTTCCTTTCTATAACCATTTGAGACAAATTTTACATATTATATAAATCACTCATTTTAGTATACATTTCCAGGCGTTTTATAAATTCACCAAGTTGTGCAACCATCACATAAATAATTTTAAGACATTTCCAATATACTCACAAGGTCCTCAGGCTCATCACTGTGACTTCTCACCATCCCCCACCCAGGTACCAATAATCTGCTTTCAGTTTCTGCAGATTTGCCTTTTCAAGACACTTCATTTCAATGAAACCATAGAGCATGTGGTCTCTTGTTTCTGACTTCTTCTCTTAATTTTTTAAGACTTGTCCACACCATAGCATATGTCAGCAGTCCTTCCCATTTAATTGCTAATAGTTCCATTCTACGAATATATCACATTATGTCTGTCCATTCACTGATGGATGGACATTTGTAGTGTTTCCAGTTATTAATAATTTTGCTAAGGATATTCATGTGAAAGTCTTTTTTTTTCAGCACTAGGGATCAAACCTAGGGCCTCAGACATGCTAGAGAAACACTCTATCCCTGAGCTATACCGCCGGGCCCTAGGTATTATTGTTTTAAATATTTTAATTTTAACTGCCACATAATTGTACATATTTATATATGGGTCTACTGTGATATTACAATACATATATACAATGTGTAATGGTCAGGTCAGGTTTATTATATAACCATCACCTCAAACATTTATCAGTTCTTTATGTTGTGATCATGCAAAATTCTCTATACTAGCTATTTTTTGGAAAGACACAATTAAATGTTGTCAACCACAGTTATCCTACTGTACCAATACAACATTAGAAGTTATTCCTTCTAAGCCAGGTGTGGTGGCACATGCCTTTAATCCCAGTACTTAGGAGGCTGAGATAGGAGGATCACAGGTTCAAGGCCAGGCTCAGCAACCCAGTAAGCCCCTGTTTCGAAAAAAATAAAAATAAAGAAGGTGGGGAGTGTAACTCAGAGGTAGAATGTCCCTGAGCTCAATCCCCAGTACAAAAAAAAAAAATAAAGAGTTATTCCTCCTAGCCAACTGGATCCCTCTATCTGTTAATGATCCCTGTCTCCATCCTTCCTTCTTCTACCTTCCCCAGACTTTGGTAACCTCTATTCTACTTTCTGCTTCTAGTTATAACCTGATTTCACTTTTTCAGGCTCCAGATTTTGTTCCTTAGTTTATCAGTATTTTAAAATTTTCTTTGCCATAAAATAATTTATTAAACTGAAATTAGCAAATACGTCGAGAAGTGTCCTGTCATTTGCTAGGGATTGTCTTAGTCCAACATCAGACCACTCAAATCTCTAAGGGAGAGCATACAGCATTGGTTCCCAACCGGGATTGACTGTGTCCTCCCCCACCCCAGGAGATATTGGGGAATGTCTAGAGACATTTTTGTTTTCACAGATGGGTGCATCTGGGAGGAGGGATGCTACTGACATCTAGTGGGCGGGGGCCAGGGATGCTACATCCTACCACTCACCACAAAGTATTATCTGATCCAAAATATCAATGGTGCTGATTTTAAGAAATCCTAACCTAAAGGCACCTATCCTACTAGATATATTTTTAAATATCTAGATTTTTCTTGCTTTCATGAAATCCATAACTAATAAGTAGAGGCTACATGATAAGATTTGAGCTTTATTTCATGCTATGTATATATTGTACCAGACATCGACAGAGAAGGATGAGCTATAATACAGAAATACAAGGCACACTGCCTACTTTTGGAGAAAGTGAGGTTCATTTGGGAGGATAATCAAACAGCTATATACCCCCAAATACTTAAAAACAAAAGAAATAGATTCAAGAGTACCAAAGTAAAAATGAAACTCCGCAGGAACAGGAGATGTCTTTTTGAGAGATGTAATGTAAATATATATTAGGTTGGGCCCTAGGCCCAGGGCTCTCAGCCCACATAATCTCCACTGAGAAAATTGAGAGTTACCTTTTAGCAACAACAACAACAAAAAAAATCACACATTTGGACAGGTTCTGCTTTAAAATTACATTTTACAATGCCAGGAAACACACACAAAAAGCAACCAGAATGGCAGTGCTTTGTTTGTGAGCTCAAGGTAAAACTGGGCTGTATAATGAGAAATTACTTCAAAACAGGGAAGGAATGGGAGGTGGAGAAAGTAAAGAAAAAAAATCAGCTGACACACACTTTTATAAAGGAAAGAAAATAAAAGTAAAGGGTAACACACAGCATTTACAGTCTGCAGTCTTTTGATTGCCCTTGAGGCTAAATGCTGGAAATGCCTAAATTACATGGAGGACAGTCTGGTAACCCCAGGAACACTCATTTTCCTTAATAAACCTGAACTCAAGTCTGTATCAATCTGCTCATTTAAATTTCACATCCTGTTTGAATCAACTTACTCGTGGGTCTTTAAGGATGTGAAATGTTATTAGGGGCAAGACTGTAACCAGCTGTTCTCCACTCCCACTGAATACAAAACCATAGGGAGGGGGTGAACTTGCAGCAAAAGGGGCTTAGAACAGATACAAGGAGGACTTCCCTGATGGAAAGTATCCAATAGTGAAATTAGGAGACCATGGAACCCCCTTCATTGAGTCAGAATTATTCATTAAAATTCAGGACCACCACAAAAAGCTCTCACAGAAAAAAAATAAAAAGAATTTATTAATTAAAAATATCATGAACAAGCCAGACATGGTGGCACATGCCTGTAATCCCAGCACTAAGGTTGAAACAAGAGGATGGCAGGTTTAAGGTCAGCCTTAGCAACTTAGTGAGACCCTGTTTCCAAATAAAAAATAAAATAGGGCTGAGGGTGTAGCTTAGAGGCAGAATGACTCTGGGTTCAATCCCCAGCACCACAAAAATAAGTAAATAAATAAATAATAAATAAAGTAAATTACAAACAAATTCATCTCTAACTTCAGTGGTCTACGTAATGCAAGAAGGCTGTCCAAGGGCACCAGTTCTCAAACTGGAGAGCCTCGGGCCAAATGTGGCCCTCAGAAATATTTTGTATCTGGCACAAGATGTTTTATATTTTTATGTTTTCTATGTTTAAAAATTGAAAGTATTTTACCAAAATAAGGTATATTTGCAACTCCTCTGGACAAATGAGAGCTCTAGTGACCCTGGGTCTCTCTGGAATGCTACACGGCAGCAATCAGTTCAAGAGAGTTGCAGCTGCTTGCTGAGGAGCCGGTTCTCTTCAGTTTGCCACACCACCGCGGCGTCTCTCTGTGCAGGTTTGCTTATTTGCATCACATGCCTGGCTCCCCTGGCATTCAGCTTGCATCCTGATTTACAGTGACTGGTTCTCTTCTGAGGCAATGAATATACCCATGGACCTGAGGGTTAAGGGAAGTGGCCTCTGAAACAATTCTGTAAATACCAACTAGGCTGGATGCTTTGTCTCTTTTCTTACCTCGTAATGTCTCCTCTCGGAATGGCTGCTGTTTGGTGGCTGATAGGCAATCTGCATGTCACTGAGGTCTTTCCAGGTGAAAGAGGAGATCGGTCTGGTGTGATCCAACAGGTGAGTCACATAGCCCTGGAGTGGGGCTTTAGTAATGTTGAACACTAGCAAGGGTTTGGGGGTCTCATCCTCTTCACAGTCCAGAACTGATGTGGTCAAAGAGGTCAAGATGAACTGATCCACCTCCAGAGTGAACATGGCCATGAACGCAGCCCTCGGAACCTGATTTGGAATGCCAGCTCTGAGATAGACGGGCAACCACGCGCTCTCTGACTTTTGAAGGAGAAAGAAGATATAAAACGGAAAATGATATGAATGAAGCTATAACATACAGGATTTTTGGTTTTTTTGCAGTACTAGGCATTGAACCCAGGGGCATTCTACCTTCGAGCTACACCCCCAGCCCTATTTTTTATTCTTTATTTTGAAACAGGGTCTCACTAAGTTGCGGAGAGCCTCACTAAGTAGCTGAGGCTGGCCACGAACCCAGATCCTCCAGTCTCAAAAGCATGCGCCACCACGCCCGGCTAACGTACAGGATTAATGGCATGCTATGTAATATAGCTACCTAGAGCATGTGTCCAGTTGTAATCTGAATCCTGGCTGCACATTAAAATCACTTGGGGACTTTTTTTATGGTACTGGGGATTGAACCCAGGGCTGCTCTAAACTCTGAGCTAACCCCCAGCCCTTTTTTTATTTTTTGTTTGGAAACAGGGTCTCACTAGGTTACTGAGAGTCTCACTATGCTGCTGAGGCTGGCCTTGAACCTGTGATCCTCCTATCTCAGCCTCCCAAGTACTGGGATTACAGGCTTGCGCCATCACGTTTGGTACTTGGGAAGCCTTTAACACATACTGCTAACCAGATTCACCTCCAGAGGTTCTCATTTAATTGTTCCAAGGAGGAGACTAGAAAACTGGTATTTTTAGAGCTCCCTGGTGACTCTAATGGCAGCCAGGGTTAATATGTGTCAGGTCTCTGATATCAATTTTGGTATCAGAAAGAACTGTGCTTGTAATTCTGTCTCTAGCACTTGTAATTTGCGTGACTTTAGACAAGTTACCTTACTTCAAAATCCTATTTTCCTCCCATGTATAAATGGAAATTCTGGACTCCCAAGTCTTAAGTGAGGAGTAAATAAAATAGCCAAAGTAAAGCACTTGGCTGTGTCTGGCACACACCAACCTCCTCTGGCCACCTGCCCACTTCCTGACACGTGGTTTTGCAGGGGGCAGGGGAAGGATGAAGGAAAACTGTCTTTATAGACTCTGTGCTTGTGCAAATGGAGGAGGGTTGCTTCGTTGTCAAGTAGAGCGAGGGGATTACAAGTGACCACTCAAACTAGAAATGCATCCTCCCAAAATGAGCAAGCTGTGAGTCTGAGATCTTCCAAAGAACCATGAAATGGCATCATGGAACCTGAGGTCTCAATAGTGCTGCAAGTGGGAAGGAGCCTCATAGCAGTCGATGTTGGCTGTCAGAGGATCTCATGCATCCCGCTGTTGAGAGAACCAGGCTCAATTATCAAAGTCACATTAGTTCACCCTGCTGAACACTAGATATTGGACTAAGAGTGGTCATCTGTATGCGACAGAATGTTAAAAATGGAATTCCTCTTGGCTCAGTCTCAACTGAAGTTCCAATCAAAAAAGACACCAGATTTCAAAGTGAATGTGAGACATATACTATATTCAAAATTTACACAGCAAATTGTCAGAAAGTGTTCCAGGCTCTAGAATGCTCTCATCTGCTATAAGAATACAAAATGTTGATAGAGGTATGAGAAGGAGAGTTATTTGGGGAGAAGAGAGCTGTGCTGTGCAGTCAGTTCCCCCGCCCCACACCCACGCCCCACGAAGCAGGAAGGATTGGTCAGTGCCACATCTCTTGTCTCAGGGGTCAGGAGAGAAGTTTCCTTGAGATAGCCATAAAATGTGCTTTACAGTGGGACACACAGAGGGCCGATTCGGGACTCATACCCGAGGCAGTTCAGTGGCCAGAAGTAGAATAATGGTGGCTGTGCTGGAGTGAGCCTGTGCTTTCTTTGTGGCAGTAAGGGACATATGAGTGCTCCCAGATATGGACCAGGTGGGACAGAGAACTGATCTGGGGTCATCCTGGACCCTGACCTTCAGGGAGCATCCCTCTGAGGCCAAAAGTCCAGCAGTGTAAAACTGGAGACAAAAATCATATCCTAGGGGCTGCAGGAGGAATTGCAAGTGGCCATTCAGGCTGGAAATGCACCCTCCCAAGAAAGAGAGCTCCGAGTGAGAGGCTCCTGTTGAAGGGGCTCTCTAGAGAGACCATGAAATTGCCCTTGAGACAATGAAACAGCTTGAAACATCTGCCAGACTCAGACTGCATGAAATCATATTCCATCAGCGCCTGAGCAAATCAGGCCTCTGTCTCCAACACTCCCCCAAAAGCACCAGCCTGAAAGTTCAGAAACTAGCCGGGAGAGCTCAGAAGAAGAGCAGTACAAGAGCGAATAAGAGAAGACTACCTCTCCCTTTCTTACTGCATGGTGACAGGGACGACATACTAGAGATTAGAGTAGCTACTCTTCACATACCATTGAAAAAAATATATATTTGAAGATGCATAATTTAAAAACTCAAGAAATGGTAAGATTATTTCAAAGGACTGATGCTGAACATTACAACCAATTAAGTCTAGAGTTAGGTCTAAATAAATGCTATTTTAAATGCGTTAATAAAATGGACATGGAAGTTAAAAATGCTTACTTAAAAGGCAAATGATGTAAGAAATAATAGGGTATAACAACCATATACTAGAACTGAAATTGCAAATTATATAAACAAAGCCTGATAAATGGGCAACTGCTAGGGGAAAGGATCAATTAGATCAATCCTCATCATACATAGGAAGGAGCCAAGAAACCTCATTTCATTTCGTTTTATTACTTTAGTTTCATAAAAATAAACTGCCCAGGGCTGGATTTAATAGACGTGCTCAACTTACATGAAGGAAACAATAAACTTCACAGAAAGATATAAAATAACATTTGCCCAGAAGAAGTGAGACACCTCTTTCTGGATGAGAAGACTCAATATGGCAAGTATTTTAAGATTCCAACTCTTCCTCAAAGAATTTACAGTTTTAATCCAATACTGATAAAAATCATTAGGAGCCTTAAAAAGCTGACATAAATAATTTAATTACTTATCTGTAACTAAAAATAGGTGAAAATAAGAAAGATTTAAAGAGGAGCGATGGGGAAGAGCTTGACTCTAATACATTAAGGCATATCATAGACCTATTATATTTAGAATAATGTGGTACCAGCACAAGAAAAAGTAGGTAGATCTAAAGAACAAAAGAGCTAACCTTGAAATGGTATTCTATACAATAGAAGAATTATCTAAAATCAATGGGAAGCAAGTTAATTGTTCATAACAAAGAGTGTTGGAAATCTGGAAGGAGAATTGTTCCTTGTATTTCACCACACAATAAAATTTATTTCAGGTGGAGTCCAAAGGCAAATGTAAAGAGAAAGAGCTTTAAAAATGTAGGATAAATTATGGGTGAATGGTCATTTAGTAACTTGATAAAGATGAATGTACAATCATAAAAATAATAACAAGAATGAGACATAAAACTTTACATATAATATAGATTCAGTTTCATAAAATAGTCACTCTAGGGTGCATCTCCCATCTGGGTATGTTTGTGTGTATAAAATGGTAGCAGTATAGATAGCTCTATTTTCTTCTTTTTGTTTTGGTTACAAGGGATTGAACCCAGCAGTATTCTACCTCTGAGCTATACCCCTATCCTTTCTTTAATTTTCATTTTGAAACTGAGTCTCACTAAGTTGATGAGGGTCTCACTGGGTTGCTGAAGCTGGCCTCGGACCTGTGATCCTCCTATCTCAGCATCTCAAGTACTGGGATTACAGGTATGTGCTACCACACCTGGCTAGTTCTATTTTCTTCTTACTTTGCTCTCTGTTTTTTCAATATTCCCTGCAGTGAGCATATTACTTTCATATTCATAAGTGAATCTGTTTTACAACATGCCAAACTGTTGAATAGGTTAATGCTCAATTAAGCCAGGTCATCTAGAGGGATAACCTCCCATTGAAGCAGATCTAAAAATTTAAACAAAGCCCTAATTCAGTATAGTGAGGGAAAAATAAGAAATATCACTCAGAAAGAAAAATGTCTCTAATTTTTTTAATGGAAATAAATAAATGACAGTGAAAGGAGTTTTGAATCAAAGCAAATAGAAAATATCTACTAGTAGCCTAGAGTTTTGGTCCTAACCCAACTAAAAATTAGCCATGTATGTATGGGCAAGGTTCATCATTTCTTGGGGCTACCACCAGAAAACAAGAGGTTTGAGTTAAACTAATTATTTCCAAACCTGGCTTATCCTAAGTTTTTTACTATTATCCTTACTATAAGATGAAGAAAATGAAACATAAAGTCCAAAGTCGCATGGCTAGTGAAGCAGATGTTTGAACCCAGACAATCTGGGCCCAGAGTTCATGCCCTTAACTATTAACATAAGACTCAGAAATCCATCCTTTAAAAGCTCCCCAATTGATTTACCTGATCAGTTAGACCAGATTACCTAAAAGTGCTTATTCCAGATCTTCAATCTAAAATGTCATGATCCTGTTTTATCATTTCCTTATCATTCATTAAATGATCAATTCCTTGGGATAGTAATATTCAATACTGGACTGAGCCTCTTAGGAGAAATCCCAGTAGGAAGGCAGATTATGAAGATGGAAGTCTCTCCAAATGTCAACCTGAATCATCTTCTATCAGCACAAACTCTGAGTTGTTTCCGCAGGTGAGCTATTGCCCCAGTTTCCCAAATAAAGAAATTATAGAGTACATGAATCAGTAGAGTGGCATGTTAAATGTTTCATATAAGTCAATTCCACTCTTGGTCATCATTTCAGTGTGAAGAGATCAAGAAGAGAAAGGACGAGAGGAATTAAAAGAGACTGCAAGATGGAGGAAGCCTTTGGGAGTCCCTCTACCTGATGACCTAGCCCTCCACCCTGAAGTCTGAAAAAGCCAAAGTTACATAATCCGCTACGACCATCACCTTTGAACTGAGGTTCTTCTCCCTCCTAGTTTCCTGTGACCTTGCAGAGTGGACCCCTGATGTGAAGAAGGAGAATAGAAGCATCAAACAGAAGGTGTTACAAAGGGTCCACCAATAAGCTGAATAGGGTTGGAGGGGGCTGGGAGCATAGCTCAGTGGTGTAGTGTGTGCGAGGCCACAGGTTCCATCCCCAGCACCAGAGGGGAGAAATAGTGTTGCAGATAGAGAGGGAAGATGGTTAATATGTAACTAGTCCCAGTCCTTCCCAAGTTACCTTAGTGATGTAGAACTAGATGAGAACCAGAGAGAAAAACAACACGCCAGTATTATATACCCTTACTGGCAGAACAAACAAGTCTGCCCTTATGAGATTCTGGGTGGTTCCGCCCTCACAGCATTGGATCTCCCCCAGACATGGGAGCCAGTGCAGTATGTGATGGAACTGGCTCTCCTTCTGTGAGTTATCGGGGAGCCCAAAGCATAAACCCAAAACCTACCTTGTATACGATTTTACTCCTGCTATCTGTGAGGTCCAGTTGGATGGGGATATAATCAATGTCGGGAGAAGGGGGCTGCATATGTTGATAATAAAGCCCCATCAGCAGGAACTCCTCACAGCTCACTTTGAGACTTCCTATTTTCTTCAATCCCAGGGTACAGCTTCCACCTGGACACTTCGGTTCTGGTCCCAGGTCTGGAATGCACAGCATTGCATTAAGAGAGCCATGTAAACAGAACAAATGTGAACGTTAGAAACCAGTCCCCCTCCCTTGGATTCTTACTCCTTCTCACTGTCCCCAGAATACTCATGTATACCCTCCAATCACTCGCCCAGGGATCATCATTATTCACAAAGCTTATCACTTCCTTTATTAAAAAGAACAGTTGACCAGTTGTCTCATTAGGCCTTGTCTACCAAAAGTTAGCTTTAGAGAAAATAATAATAAAATGTGTTTTCTGGTGCTTGAACATATCTGATAAATAGGCCAATGGCTCACTGTAGGCCTCCCAAAGTTTAGCTACAGTCTTCCCTTTACAGCTTTGGCTTCGTGGCTCCATCACACAATCTCGGCTAGACACTTCCACTCATTGGAATTCTCTCTCCATTGTGCTTACCACACACTCAAATCCTGCCAATCTTTCTAGCCTCAGTGAGTCTTTTTACTAAACCTTTCCTTAAACATTCTGTGACCAACTGAACCAACCTGCTCTGTCCATTGATACCCATAATTATCTCTCCAGTAATCTTTTGTCTCTGCCCAACTATATTTTTCACTCTTGTTGGGTATATGATACTCACAAGCTACTTATTTTTTGAGTCTCATTTCCATGGTGTACACAATAGATACTCCACTTCTTAACCAGGTGGTTGCAAAGATGATTTATGTTCAAGAGTGTCTTTAATTGGAAACCTTTGTCCAAATTCTAAGTAGTACTACAAGTATGATTATTTCTTGTATTTCCTTGTCTTCCCATAGTTTCTAGAGCACTATTGTGCATACAGGAGATACCCAAAATATAGCCATTGAATAAGAGAAGGAACATTATCCATCAACTCGTCCTGACTTAAACATGCTGCTACCTGCCAGCTCTACTTCCCATGAGATCACAATCCAATAATACTTGCTAAAGTATAAATACTCTTACTCCTGCTTCCACTGCTATCACTAATGACAGAAGACAATTCATGAGGACTTCCTGGGAGTCATACTGTGTTGAGCACTTTGTGTGTCATCTCATTTACTCCCATCCTGACACAACCCTGTGCAGCAGCTATGATGTTTCCCATCTATCTTACAGAGGCTTAGAAGACTCATAACTAAGATAGTACAGGAAACAAAGAGCAGAGGGAGTTGTCAAATCCAGGTCATTCTGATTTCAAAGTCCATGCTCTTAACCACTAATCTATATTTTTTCCCACCAGCTACACACGATATAGAACTCTTTATCATAGTGGAAGATGACCAGATAATTTTGTCAGTTTTAGTAATATCCAGGTAAGTACTAAAAGATATCATACAGGACTCAGGAAAAAAATTGTGGGGCTGATCTCCACGAGGTCCCTCTGGCCGAGGCTCTACCACCACCATCTGGCCGTGGGCCGGCAGTCGAGTTCTCCCAGGGTCCATCTTGACTGTGCACTCCAGGCCGGCCATCCTATCATAATCAAATCTGAGCAGGTTCTTATCAATTGCTCGAGACATGCCATAGAATTCAGACACCTCCAGCACATTGCTACTCATACGGATGATGTTACACTCCGGTTCCAGGAGATAGACCCGCAGAATAAAGGTTTCAGTGAACGTGTCTGTTTCAGTGAATCTGCAGAGAGAACAAAACACAAGCAATGTTTACTGATGTTCAGATACTTCTGATATCTGTACACTTAGCTTGAAGCTTAACCATGGGCCTTCAGAAAATTCATGCATCAAGTGGAGTCTGGATTTTACTTCATGCTCCATTCCCAACCTCTCTCTCTCCCCCTTCTCTCTACTCTGGTGTCAATACCTTTTCCTGCCACTTCTCCCTCCAACCAGATTCTTTCAACACCTGCTCTGGAACTCATCATCCATACAGATATTTAATGACTGCTGAGACCTCAGAGTCTCACTTCCAGCTCACATGTCATTCAGGAGTATAAAGCCTGCATAGTTCATGGATTGAGTTTTCATTCAGGAGTGAGGGTGTCTAAAGTACCCAAGCCTTTTTGTTATTCAGAAATGTCACAAAATCGGTGATCATTTAAGTCTAGTTTGGGTGCTCAGCTTAGTGTGTGGTATGTAAATCATATCAGCAATCATTACTTCTGTTCCTTCCATCCCCATTGATTCTGTTCTCGGGGTATTTCCCAAGGCTAATAGAGATGGGTTGTCATTCTTTTTGAGGGGAGAAAATTAATGAATGATGGGTGTGCATTAATAATGCTGCTCTTTATTGATATGCTTTAGTGTATACACTAAATACAGCTATATAATCACATAAAATATTATCAAAGAGACACTCTACAGCAGTGTCTATTTCAATGCTTTGAAGAAACTATAACAGACATTGTCAATCTCTCTTTACAGATGAGGAAACTGAGGCATGGAGAAGTCAAACCACTTTCAGAAGGGGCTGGAGAAGATGTAAGAGAGGAATAAGCATGTTCCCTGATCCCTTCCCTCCAACTACTCTGAATATTCCATTTTAAATGTCCTCAAGACCAAGAGCAGTGGCGGCTCTTCTAATCCTACCCTTCATATGGACTTTTCCAAACTTTCCGCTCCTAGAAACTCAGGAAGGAGTGGGAGCAGCTAGAATTCATCAGCATTTCAGCCCTTCCTGGCACGTTCTTTGAAGTGAAATTGTTTTTTTAAACACTAAAGTCTTGGAAAGCCTTATATGCTGATTTTATAGTGCTCCCTGGGTGCCACTTCATTTTCTGAACACAGCATTTTGGTCCTGTCTTTCGACACTTGTGGCTCTGCATCCCAATTATTTGCCCATCTTTTGCATTTGACCATGAGCACCAAAAAAGTCTGTGCATCTTCGCCCTAGTGTTTCTTATGCCCTGTGGGGCCTGACCTATAGTACATGGTCATAAATGTTTATAGAATGATTCACTGTTCCAATGTCTTCTTCAAAAGTCTTTTGCATTAGTCTAGTGCTAAGGGGAATTCACATCGACATATTTTAATCAAATATTCTTAAGAGCAATAAAAGATGAGTTAAGGCAATAAAATATATGTAAAAGCCTACTCCACCTACACGGAGTCCTCAGTTGATTCTGTGAAGTCAGCAATACCATAACCTTAAAATTAATTTATACTGAGATAAAATTCATGTGCCATGAAATTTATTTTTTAAAGTGTACAACACAGTGGTTCTTAGTATATTCACAAGGTTTTACAACTTGTGATTCCAGATCACTTTCATCATCCCAAAAACAAACCCATACCCATTAGCAATCACTCTTCAATTGCCCCTCCCTCCAGCCTACTTTCTGTTTTCATAGATTTGCCTCTTCTGGACATTTCATATAAATGGAAAAATACAATATTTGTCCTTTTGTATGCAACTTCTTTCGCTTATCATGTTTTCAAAGTTCGTTCAAGTTGTATGAGTCAGTGCTTCGTTCCTTTTTATGTCAGAATAACATTCCATTGTATGGATATACCATTATCAGCTGTATTGGTGAAACCTTTTGGCTGTTACGAATAATGCTGCAATGAGCATTCATGTACAAGCTTTGCATAAGCATAGGTTTTTATTTCTCTCGTGTATATACCTAGAAGGGGAATTACTGGGTCATATAGTCACTCTGTTTAATTTTATACTTGATTTTGGACACATATTTCTTATTTAATGTTTAAAAATGGAATGTATTGTAGGTTTTTATACCTAGGGAACTGATAATCAAAAGAAGAATTTCATTCAATTTTCGAGTGCATTTTCTACCTGATTCTCTTCAAGGATTTGTAGTCTATAAATTCCATTTCCCATCACCAGTGCTGGGTGGGAATGCCACATATACCTGTATAAGGATGCTAACGGGAAACAGAACGGAGCTAACAATTTGTAGAAAAGCCCCAAGGAAAATGATGCAAGTGAAGATAATTGAGAGTTGGCTACAATTCTTGCCTCACCCATTCAGGTCTCCAATTTCTATTACTTTCTTGTTTGGAATCTATTAGCTCCCCTTATGATAAAATATAGGCACGGGGAAAGCCCTAAGAGGTAAACAGAATGGTTATTTGGCTAAAACCAAGCAGAGCCCCTGGGCTACTTACCTGTAAAGTCTAAGTTTCACAGTGTCTTCGTCCAGAATAGGGCAACCGTTGTGAATATACCTCACCTCATTGGGAAGGAAATGGCAGTCAAAGACCTAATTCACATGAAGAAATGCATAAAAAAGTCTATGAGAAATTTGGTACAAAGTTCCACTCTCCCAGCACTGGAAAAACCTATGGTCTAAGGGGAGCACATGCGTGGGTGTGTGCACGCATGCGCGTTTGATCACCGCCCCCTCTAGCCTACCCCATGCTCACTCACCACCCTGCATATACAACTGCGTTTTAAGAATATCTAAATTATGAAAATCTAAGCAGATCAAGCAAATAAATTAAGGGTAATTACTTCTCTAAATAATTATCTTTTTACAGACTTTTAAAATATGCTCCATTTATCAAAATTTGTATTTACTCCCTTCAGGGGTTTCTAGCAACTGAGTTTGGTCTTTCTGCGTCTGCACAAGAGGCAAGCATTAACCCACCCACGAACACACCGCATTTGCTCTGTTCATTTCTGATCTCCTTTTAGTTCTTTGTTTCCGAATAGCATTTTTATATTCAAAGATGAAGTCACTGGCCAGGGACACTATTGTGGCTGATCAATCAACCATGATCCCTGATGGTTTCTCCTGTACTTGCGAAAGACCGCATTTGTTAGGTAATAGCAAAAGTGCCTAATGAGACACAGAAGTCTAAGGGCAATTTCTTCTGTTCAAATAAGGTTATAATTAACTGCATCACCTCATTCAGAATTATGAAGGAAATTACTGTTTCATTTTGAGAATTGGAGTTTCTAAAAGTCTTCCCTTCCACCCACATCATGGACTCGCATTCTGCCCCATGGGACTTGGCAGAGTTCTGAGCAATACCCTTGAGGAATGCACACATCCTCACTGAGGACTTCATGGTGTTCAGTCTGTCTGTACCTTTTTCAACCCCCACCATTTGCAGACAACATAATACATCCTGAGAAGGCATGATCACTATACAAATGGTTTTCTTGCCCCACAGATATCACTGGGTCCCCTTTTTAATTGACAACTAGGAAGGAGATAAAGAGAAGTCCTTCCCCATATCATTGACAAATAGTCATGATAATGAAGAGACAATCTGCTTTGTTAAAAGAAACATCTGTTTTATGTTTCGTAATATGTTTTCCTTTTTTAAAAGGCGACAACCATAATTGTCCATAAATTTACTAACTAAAACAAAGGAGAGCTAAATCCTTTTCTAATTACTGTCTAGCTTTGTTTTTTTCCACTTCAACTGCTTTTCAATTACAATTTATAATTAAATTGTCACACATTCCTAACTCATTACTCACTTTAATGACAGTAAACTGGTTCAAACTAGAGATATTTTCTTACTGCTTTAGTTGCTATTCAAAAAAGCAAGCCCAGCCTAAACTGGGGTGCATTTCCACCCAGGAAACTTCTTGCTTTGGGACAGGTGTCAGAAGTGCTATGTGTGAGGAAATTCAGTCCCAAAACATGAGGAAAACACACAGCCATCAACCTCATCTAATTGACTACATCAAGGGTGTTATCTAAACAGAAGGTACCGGCACGCACCCACTGAAGTCCCTTTCCAAATATCCAATAGGAAAATGAACCTGTTGGTTCTAAGACAAACTTCAGTAATGAAATGAAAACACTAATTGAACAGATGTTAAACAAAACATTTTCTGTGCAAATCACATGAAACTGTTCATTACACAGCAGGGTGTTGTTAATACAGTCGTCTTGCTAGAAATGGGTTCACATAAGCCTAGCTTTCAGCTTAATATTAAGCTCTATTAGAGAAAAATGTTTAGGCTGTGTGTGCACTTGGCTATGCTTAATTTCAAAAACTCTACATGAAATAAATCGCTGGGCAGGGCTGAACCAGCCTGAGTTAAAAACCAAGCACAAATTTCCCCCAAACCCAGACTTTACTTGGGAATCTTGTTTTTGTTGAAATTATCAGAATAAAACAATAGGTGATTTGAGAAAGTTTTCCCACTACACAAATTTTTCTATGGCCCTAAGTTCTGATATTTGGTAAATGGGTGATAAAGCTCCACATTTTAATGGACTCCTCTACCATAGAATAAGTTTGAGAAGTTATAAATCACATGTCCAGTTTAGATGATATAAAACATTTGAGATGTCATATTTACTTATAGAAACACATACACTGAACATTCAAGGCTCAATGCTACTTTTTAAAGTGCGCTCCTGCACGCTAGGGAATCCATGTGTCCAGGGCTGTTCACTAGCAGTCAGGAATTTCCTAAGTCAGCCAGGCATTGTTGTTTCTGCTCCAGATTGTTTGTCTAGTGAGTAGAGTTTTGAGAGAAGTTTGAGATGGAGATGGTGGGGAGGTCTATCCCAACCCTTAGTCCTTATATATGTTTTTTTACCTAGTTCTAGTCACTTGGATGCCTTCTTGCTCCCCAGTGCCTCAGAGCAAGCCAATCGGAACAATTAAAACATCACTAAAAATATGTTATAGAGGCAATTTAATTACTCTCAGAGAGGGTGCCATATGTGTTAAGGAGTCATAGGCTAACTGGGGTAGGGAGAGGATTGCCCTCAGAGGCTCCTAGGTAATCATAGATTCACTCAGAATTGGCTTCTAAGGGGAGAAACTGGTGAATGGCAGTGCTTTTGTTTTGCTCAGTGGGGTGCACCTGCTTGGAGTCCAAGGTAAATACCATTGGACAACAGCTCAGAGAGCTTGCCCCTGCTGGCTATCAGTGGGAATTTTGCTTCTTCTTTTCCCCAAAAATAGCCTCATTCGTAAGTAACTGTCACTTTTTTAGAACTATATTGATTGGAATGGGTACCAAATTATCAATTAATTAGTCTTTATAAGATGCCTATATGTGCATATATATGAGATATGTATATTATGGTTATGTATGTGTGTGTGTGTGTGTGTGTGTGTACACACACACACATACCAGTATAGCCCTGGGTCCCTGCTTGATGGAGGACTCCAGCCCTCTAGGATCAAAGTACTTTTTACTCCTCAAAACTTATAAAGATTTGCATTTTGCTTTTGACCCTAGTCCCTGCAGTTGTCTGCACTGTCTACTGTTGAGTGTATTCTTATCCCCTTCCCATTCTATTTAGTGCATCTGGTCACCAATATATACTATTCTGGACCTCTCATTTTACTCTTTCAAGAAGTCAAGTAATATCAGGAGAAAGGGGGGAAGAAATTGTAACTTCCAAACACTTGGGAATGCAATATCTTGATACCTATAGCCATTATTATATTCTAACATTTTTCGATGCCCATCCAAAGGTCTTTGACCAACAAAAGAAAATTTCACAGGAAACTGGAGGGAGACTTTTAGTTACTACACATCAGAATACCCCCATTAGAACTCCCTCTATAGAATTCTGATGTGTTTCAAAATTGGTCTATAACTTTTAAGTATGGCAAATAAAATGCCTATAGATATTAATTTGCACTAGCATCTATCTAAGCCTCTTTAGTCCATCTCTACAACATCTAGTACTACTTTCAATAACCTGGTGGACTAAGTTTCTGAAGCCAGTTGGAGAGGAAATTATGTCCGTGGCTCAGCATCTGGAAATGGTCAATTTTTCCAGAAGCAGCAGCAACATCTAATGTTGAATATCCTCCATACCATTTGCACTGGGAGCAAAATTAAACCACAGTAGGAACAAGTAATGAAACCAGCATTTTTCTTATGTAGAGGGGTCAATTCCTACATTAATCAAAAATAATATATGAAAATATAGATTTAAAAAGTAACCCTTTACCCTCCAAAAGAAATGACTACGGAATACCTTTAAATAAAAAGTTCTCAGTGGTTTTGATTAAAGGGGAAAACATGTATGCAGATATTTTTGAAGAATTGTGAATACTTAAGAGTTCTTCATGTCTCTTTTCTACTTACTCAAGTAAATGCTCACATGCTATTAGTAAATGAAATGTGTTTAGGTTTTAGCTTTACTATTCTGACATCACAAGTATATCCTAAAAATGTCTTGAAATATTGATATCTAAAGGCACCCTGACTGGTGATGGGCAAGATAATTTAGGACAGGAATAATTCCATAAAGACTGGTCATAGCATGCCCTACAAGTAACTGCCTACTCAAATCCTTGGAATCCCTTTCTCTCTCTCTCTCTCTCTCTCTCTCTCTGGCCATGTACCTAAAATAAGAAAATGAGAGATCTGTAATTTTCTTACATCATTCTTTTCCCTGGATGATTAGCTACTCCATAAGGCCAAGCAGCTTGTAAGATAAACAGGAATTCTCTTCAATAAAAGAGGAGAAATTGGACCGGCTTGTTGATACAGTGCGTTATTAAGGAAAAAAATGCATGCATCCAAATTAGTTTGAACCTGACTTCCTCCATGGGTATTAGCATAATTAAGAGAAAATCCTGTTGGTTGAAGGCTTGTTATCAGGTATCAATCAAGAACATTCAAAATTAGGTTCCACCTCACATAGAAAAACAATTCAATACTATGCCTGGAACTTCAGCTCCGCCCTTTCAAATGTGGATGGTCTTCCAGTACTCACCTTTGATAGCTAGAGAGGAGACTTTTGACCTCTGCCCCACTCTCTGTCCCTCCCTCACACACTCTCTCACACTCACTCATACAAGCGACTGAACAAACAGTCTCAGGTGTGACCTACCTGTGGTGTGAGTCTCCCAACCCTTTGGGTTATGGGCTCATTCGTCACTACCTCCACTTTGCAGGCATCTTTCTCTTTGGGGACGGAGAACTTCAGGTCATCTCCTGACAGGAAGGCAGAGCTGCCCTTCATCACCTTCAGCCCGCGGTTCACACTGATGAAGCTGGGGCTGGCCCGGTCCAGGAGCAGCAGGAGCAGCAGGAGCAGCAGGGCACAGGGCCCACCCCAACCTGGAGAGCTCATGCTGACTGGGGCCAAGTTGCTTCCCGCCACCGGCAAAGTGCCTTCCACAAAGGACAGCTTCTGCCTTCCTCCTGGGCTCAGCTCACAGTCCAAGGGGCAGGGCCAGGGGTCCCGACAGTGTGCCCTGAGAGCTTAACATGCCCCTTTCATTTCGGATTCAGACAAGGAGGCCTTTCAAGCAATCCTGGGGCTTTTAATAAAACCTGCTGATGATTCCTGACAAAGCTGCGAGATTAACGTGCCTCTGGGTGCTTTCCTAATCCTGCAAATGGGAGAAGGGAGAGAGGGAAGGAAAGCAAGAGAGAAGAAAGGTTTGTGGGGGCTGTGACAAAGGGATCTTTCATCCAGCCTATAATTTCAGCTAAATTAAAAACAAATAAATTGATTTGACCCCCAGGCCCATCTGAAAGGCAAGGCAGCCATTTCATTACCCTGCCTGGAGCTGCTGCTTCCGGAAGCAACAGACCCCAACTGGGACATCCGTCAGCTGTGTGATCAAAAGGGGACAGGCAGTCTCCTTGCCAAGGTGCAGCGGTGGTCCTGGAGCTCAGGGAAAGACACTGAACTCTCTGCTTTGTCCCCTCAATCGTTAAATGGGGACTACGATCTAATTTGTGTCAGAGACCTGATAGGATTATTTGCACACTGCTTGAAAACATGATTAACTCTGAATTGTTACAACTCAACCAAGAAATAAGCCTCACAATTTGTCACATTGACTGACTTTGCTAGGCAGTGAAGATACTAAAGACACACTTGAGTGGAAACTGGAGAAAACATTTTTTTTTCCTTAAGCGAGCATTCAAGTCATTGTTTTTGTGTAAAAGGGACTATCAGTTGAGTGACACAGCTTCAACATACACAGCTAATGACATGGTATATGCACATTATATTTACATCAGCTACAATGCTAATTATATAATAATGTACTCAATTTGTACAAATAGAGACTTTGCTTCCACTTCAACCACTTAACATTTCCTGATTATTTCTATGTTCCATAAGACCTGAAAAGGCACAGTGGTACACTGCTGTAATCCCAGTATTTGGGAGGCTAGGACAGGAGGGTCGCAGGTTAGAGGTCCACCTCAGCAACTTAGGGAGACCCTCAGCAACTTAGCAAGACTCTGTTTCAAAATTTTAAAAAATTTTTTTAAAGGGTTGGTGGTGTAGCTCAGAGATAAAATGCCCCTGGGTTCAATCTGAAGAAGAAGAAGAAGAAGGAGAAGGAAAAGGAGAAGGAGAAGGAGAAGGAGAAGGAGAAGGAGAAGGAGAAGGAGAAGGAGAAAAAGACCTGAAAAGATTTTATCCAAAATAAATGTATTAAATTCTATCCTTAAATTCAGGGTATGTTTAGGTAAACCAATGGTGTTTATTATGCCCATTAAATTACATTTTAATTACTTAAATAAATTTCTCTACATCACCAGTAGATAATGAAATAAATACTAGTCACAGGGTGTACACAAAAATGCCCCTGGCACCCCATGCTCCCCCAGCCAGACCCTGCTCTGCCCGATCTGCACACCAGCTGGCGCCCACCCCAGCCACCATCCTGATGGAGAGGGAAGACATTGAGGAATGCAGGAAGGGAGCAGGAGTCAGAATGACTTGCCCAAAACTGGGTACAATGGCCAGATTGTGCCATGTCTGTGGCACCAGAGAGAGAAAGAGAGAGAGAGAGAGTGCACACTGTGAAAAGTACAGTTTTCTTGTAACCTGGGAGAGAAGTTTGCAGAGACTATACCTGATAGCAGAAAAATTTTGACTGTCAACAATTTTACAAAGAGCACATTGATTCAACATCTGGAATGAGATAGGAAGGCAAGCACAGCAGCAAGAAAATTGGAAGATGGAAAATTAGTGGCAGGATGTGTCGTGAATAATGTCTTCTCTTGTACTCAGGTTTGTGAAAAAGTAGAATGAAAATGCCAGCATTTTAGAGAGGAATTAGCTGAGAGAAAGTTAATCTCAGTTCAGTGAGCAACCTCCCTACTGTTGCTCTTTATTTTCATTACTGTGTTCAATTATCTTTATCGCAAACATTTTACATGCAACTATTTTAAAGTGCGGGTTTAATTAGGATTATCTCTTTAGTTAGTAAATAAATGTGCCTGTGATAATTTAAAAATTGTCAGGCTGGGTGCAGTGGTGCATGCCTATAATACCTGTACTTGGGAGGCTGAGACAGGTGAATTGCTGCCTCAGCAATTTAGCGAGACCCTATTTCAAAATAATAAAAAGGGCTGGGGTGTAGCTCAAAGGTAGAACGCCCCTGGGTTAAATCCCTAATAAAAAATCCTGTCTAATGCTTAAGAAAAGACACATTCCAGCCCAGCACGGTGGTGCATGTCTCTAATCCCAGTACATAGGAAGCTGAGACAGGAGGATTGCAGGGTCAAGGCCAGCCTCCACAACTTAGCAAGACTTTGTTTCACAACAAAAAGGGCTGGGAGTATAACTCAGAGGTAGAATGCCCCTGGGTTCAATCCCTAGTACCAAAAAAGAGAGAGGGGGGAGACATATTCCCCTGTGATTGTTTGAAACCTTTCACCTTTGAGGCAGTGTGTGACCTGTGTCACCTGAGGGGATGTATGCTAATACACTCACCTGTTTTTTTTATGATGTCAGTCCCAAAATAAAACTATTCACACACTCTCACTGACCATGTTGCCCACACTCAGGCTGAATTAGGTTGGATTATTTGTACAAAAATGCAAATTTGGTTGTTGAACTTTCAAAAAGTAAAATCTTTTTCTCCTTTATATTTGGCATGTAAGACCATATAGAAAAGCAACACACATAGGGACAAGAGAGGCAATAGGGCATAAAGGTGTCTCCCCAGAGTGGAAGATAAGGGGGAAAACGTTGCTTTCTGAGATTTGAACTAGTTAAATCAACATATAAAAGCTGCCAGGGCCCTGCTCTCTCCCACACTCTTATCTCAGTTAGTCTCCTTCACTGGGTCTTCCTATACTCCTTGATACACCCTATACTCCCTATACTTTTTAATATCAGGGACACTAAAGTACAGTCCTTGGACTTTTTTTATATACTCTCACTCTCCACTGATCTCATTTCCTGGCTTTAAATACCACTTATATGCTAATGAGCCCCAAACTTATCCATCTAGCATGGACCTCCCCCTTCACTTTAGATTTGCATATGCGCTCTACTTAACATCTCCATGTAGGTGTGTGACAGGCATCTCATTCTTTATGTAGCCCAAATCGAGCTCTGGATTTGGGCTACATAAAGTCTTACCTAAGTTAATGGCAACTCTTTTTGCTTGTTCCTTTCTTCATCTCACTCTCTATGCCCAAACAAAATACCCTGTTGACTCCTTGTGGTGGGCAGAGCTCACAGTGGCCACTGATAATCCAGCCTCCTCGTATCCAAAAGTTCCTTCCCCCTGAGTGCCAGGAGGGGGACATTTCCAACCAACAAAATAAGGCCACGGTGATGAGTGATTACATGGTCAGTGATTACATTTCATTATACAGAAGACTCTCCATTGAATGGAGCCAGAGACTCTGCTGCTGCTCTGGAAGCAGCAAGGTTCTACACGTTCTTCTGCCAACAAGCCAGAAGAACTTGAAAGTACATTCTTCCTAAGCCAAGCCTCCCGATATGAATGGAGCCCAGTCAGCTCTTGGGTTGCAGCCTGGTGACAACCTGGAGCTGACAGCCCAACTAGGTCATGACCAGACCCAGATCAAGAGAAACTGTGAGAGAAGAACTTTGTGTTGAGACACAAAGTTTGCAGTGATTTGTTACACAGCAACAGAAAATGAATACAATCTTCCTCCAATACACAGCCAGATTCTAAGTACTTGTTAGTGATTTCATTGTTACATCCTAGTCCAAACCACCATCATCTCTCTGCTGGATGATTCCAATGGCCTCCCCTTTGCTCTCTCTGCTTTTACTCTTGCCTCCCCCTTCAGCATTTCTCAGTATCATGCCTGAGCTTTCTAATAAATGTTGCTTTATATCCAAAAGTTCTTTCCCCCTGAATCTTGTCACTTCTTTTTTTTTTTTTTTTTTTTTTTTTTGCGGTACCGGGGATTGAACCCAGGGGCGTTCTACCTCCGCGCTACGCCCCCGGCCCTATTTTTTATACTTTATTTTGAAACCGAGTCTCACGAAGTTGCGGAGGGCCTCACTAAGGAGAGAAAGAGAGAGAGAGAGAGAGAGAGAGAGAGAGAGCAAGCGAGCGAGCTGAGGCTGGCCGCGAACCCGGATCCTCCGGTCTCCGCCTCCCAAAGTACTGGGATTACAAGCGTGCGCCACCACGCCCGGCATCTTGTCACTTCTCTGCTCAAAATTTCCTGTCATTTCTCATCTTCAAGTGAAAGCAGAGAAGCTGGGGATGACCCAAAAGGCATCCTGTGATGTATTTCTCCCTTACCTCTTTTGCTTCATCTCTTGTCTTCTTTGCTTACCCTGCACAGCTACCCTAGCATCTTTGCTTTTCCTCGGACTAATCAAGATCATCCTTTCCACCATCTCACTCCCACTGAAGAGACTCACTTGCTATTTCCTTGACATGAACTTTACCTACTAGGTATCTGTCTTTCAACCTCACCCTTTTTCAACTTTTCCATCAAATGTCACGTTTTTATCATGACCACACCTAACTACCCCATTAAATTTATGACACTTTTATAGCCCAGTATCCACTACCTTTTTCTACTTTGTTTTTAACCTGAGCACTCATAACCATCTAATGAATACATTCCCTTACTTCTATTGGTCATTTTCATTTCTCTCATGGAGGTGTGAATTTTATCTTTTTATTCATACATTTATCTCCAGTGCCTGAGGCAATATTTATTTATATCAATAAGTATTTGGTAAATGTGTGAATAAGTTGGACAGACAATACCTTAAATTCCCTTTTGTAGACTGTAGTTTAACCAGGAACATTAATATGAGAAAAGAACTGTCATCATAAGGGGCAGCATCAGTCATGGATCGAGAGGGCCATATAGCACAGTAACACAGCACAATAAGGAAGATCATCTTGGGATATATGACAATGTCCATTTTCTGTACCTGCAACACTGAGGTTGAGATTTCTGACTCTGGAAAATGCTACACTGAAACATTTTCATGAGTCAACTCCTCAGCCAGCTAGTCTTACTCAGGAAGCACCTCCAGTCTTATACCAAAAGAGGAGATATAAAGTCTGAGGTAAAAATCCATGAACACCACAATTGTCCCATCATTCCCATGCACCACTGAGAATCTGTCCAACAGAGATGAAAGGATGCAGGAAGGAGGATGTTCACTGGAGCCTTACTCATAGTGATCAATACTCCACCAAAGCAAATGCCTTTGATCAACAAGGAAATGGTTAAATGGAGTATTGTATGTACACCACAGAAGATAATGTACCTATAAAACCCGAATTAGACATCTATCACTCAACTTAGAGAAGTTTCCACAAGGTATCATGGGATAGAAAAAGCAAAATGGAGAACAGCAAAAATGGAGAACAGCATGTATGTTTTGCTTCCATTTGGTAAAATAACAATCAAAGTTGCATCTGTGTATATTCATAGATGTCTATGAAGACAGATTTGTATATATAATTACATGAGCATGGAGATAAAGATGGACAGATAAACCTTAGGTCATTAACAGCTCATCTGAAAGGGGCAATATATTACGGGTAGAGAGGGGAAAGAAGAGGAAGGAAGGCACTATGGACTGAATGTTTGTGCCCCCTCCCACCAAATTCATATGTATGTATGTATGTATGTATGCATGTATGTATTTTTGTGGGTGTGACACGGGGGATTGAACCCAAGAGCATTATATCTCCGAGCTATACCCCCAGCCCTATTTTATTTTATTTTTTTAATTTGGAAACAGGGTCTTGCTAAGTTGTTGAGAGCCTCACTAAGTTGCTGAGGCTTTCTACCGCCAAGCTACATCCCCAGCCCTTTTTATTTTGAAACAGGATCTCACTAAGTTGCTCAGAACCTAGCTAAATTGCTGAGGCTGGTCTCAAACATGCAATCCTCCTGTCTGAACCTCCCAGTACTGGGATTATAGGTGTGTACCACCACACCTGACTTAGCCAAAGCATATGTTGAAGCCCTAATCTCCACTGTGATGGGATTTAGAGGTGAGTTCTTTGGGAGATAATCAGGTTTACATGAGTCATGGGGGTAGAGTCCTCACAATAGGACCCATACGGGGAAATGAGGAGACCAGAGCTCAGCCTCACCCTCTTTCTCTGTCATGATTGGATGCGGAAAGAAAGTGTCCCTCTGCAAGTCAGAAGGAAAGCCCTCTCTAGGAGCCAAATTGGCAAGCACCTTGATCTTGGACTTCCAGCCTTTAGAACTATGAGAAATATATTTCTGATACTGAAGCCACCCAGTCTGTAGCAGCCCAAGCTAAGACAGCAATATTATTTTTGAAAAAGGAAATCAGGCAGTTCAAAAACATGCAACAACCTAATGCAAAAATCACATTTGTGCATTTGTGTCAAATTACATATGCATGTGTGATGTAAAGAGAAACTTAAAAATAAATTTTATTGGGTATGAAGGCTTTTTTAAAAGTGTCTTTGTAGAGAGCTTAAAAATAAACATTTTAATGAATGAAATTTTTATGGACAAAAGATATCCTAGGTAATTGAAGATAGACTCTCTGTGAAAGGCAATGTAAAGCAAACCGGTCTCACAGGTAAATGTGTCATCATGTCATTATGTTGCTTAACGGAAGATACATTTAAGAAAATCATTAGTATAATTAGTCACCTAGGTGTAATTAGCCAGCAAGGTACAAAGGGCAGAGACATCTGCCCTTTGTGTGTGTGGTCATTCACCTCATGAATGGTGTGGCCATTCACCTCGTGAGAGGACCATGGATGCCAAATGAAACTGAAGAGCACAGCAAAACAGAGAGGCATCCATGGGTTTCACCAGGGGTCCTCTCCAGAGGACTGGTCGGTAGTGAGCTGCAGGCTCCACAAGAACAGTCGTTGGCAGAGTAAGCATACGAATGTCGTCCTGGAATTCTCTCCCTCTGCCACCCACTCGGCCAACAGCTGAAACAAATCCCCTTTGAAGCCCCACGGATGTCGTATATTCCATGAGTAGGCACGTAAAACAAGGGTTTTGATTCAGCGTAAAGTTCCCGGTCTTGGTACATGTTGTAAACCACTAGTCAGCCCTCTCTAAAGCAATCCCACCGGACCTCTCACAACAGATCACAGCTCCGTTACCATCTCCACACTTTCAGAACCGGACCTGCATATCTCAGTGGAAGGAACGTTTTCATAGTGGCTTTGCTGTATTTCACAACTTTCTGTTTAATAGCTTCTACTATGTTTTGGCTTAGCACTATCTTAATAAGAAAGGCAATGTGAGCCAGGCGTAGTGGTGCACATCTGTAATCCCAGTACTTGGGAGGCTGAGACAGGAGGATCACAGGTTTGAGGACAGCCACAGCAACATAAGGAGACTCTCAGAAACCTAGCAAGACCCTGTTTTATAAACAATTTAAAGGGGGGGATGGCTGGGGGGAGTAGAATGCCCTGGGTTTAATCCCCAGTACCAAAAAATAAACAATTTTTTAAAAAAGGCAATGTAGACCAATATGAAAATAGTCAAAATCTTTTGTTTCATGTTAGCAATTTAGAATACTAAATGAGCTTCTCTCTCTTATATTTTTAAGATAATATAGCAAATATTTCCTTCTTTTCTCTTATGGTAACTTACTACCTCTTTTTCAATATCTATCTGTGCCAAGAATGTCTGTTTGTCCTGCTGTATCCATTCCACCTTCTTGTGTAGAAAAAGAAGCTTTAGCCGGGCGTGGTGGCGCACATTTGTAATCCCAGTACTTTGGGAGGTGGAGACGGGAGGATCCAGGTTCGCAGCCAGACTCAGCTCGCGCTCTCTCTTTCTCTCTCTCTCTCTACCTGTCTCTCTCTCTCTCTCTCTCTCTCTCTCTCTCTCTCTCTCTCTTTCTCTACTTAGTGAGGCCCTCTGCAACTTCGTGAGACCCGGTTTCAAAATAAAGTATAAAAAAAATAGGCCCGGGGGTGTAGCGCGGAGGTAGAACGCCCCTGCGTTCAATCCCCGGTACCACAAAAGAAAAAAAAGAAGCTTTAGCTGGGTACTCAGTAACCCAGAGCACAGCCTCTCTTGCAGTTATCTATGGCCATGTGGCCAGATTCTAGCCAACCAGATTTGAGAAAAAAATGTCCTGTGGCAGCTGAGAAACCTTTAAGAGGAAGGGTATGTCCCTCGTCCATTTTTCTTTATGCCTCTGTCCATCTTGTTGCCCAGATTGGGGAGGCCATCTTGCACATGAGGAAGGCACCATGCCATAGGTCAACAGAGCTGGGACCTAGAAGGAGCCTAAGCCTCTGGGACATTTGCAAAGCAGTCACTATATGAGCCCATTTTTCCAGAAATTTCCATGGCAAACAATGTAAACTTTACTGTTTTGCTTGCTATTATTTTGGATTTTGTTGTTGTTACACACAACTGAACTTTAATTACACCTTTAAAAATCACCTAATTCTTCAAGTTTTTGTATTAATTTAGTTTTGTCACTCATCAGCTAAAGGAAGTCACAACATCTCATCTAACAGCCTGTGGAGCAGTAGCTCATACACCAATTATATCACAGTAAGTCCTTAATAGGGGGATAAGGTCAAAGTCCAAATCCTAATGTCCATCTACCAAGAAGAGGCAAGAGAGAATGAAGAGGAAATCTATTTCTACAGTTCCCTGTTCCACAGTACTTTGGGAGGTGGAGACCGGAGGATCTGGGTTCGTGGCCAGCCTCAGCTCTTGCTCTCTCTCTCTCCCTGTCTCTCTCCCTGTCTCTCTCTCTCTCTATCTCTCTCTCTCTCTCTCTCTCTCCTTAGTGAGGCCCTCCGCAACTTCGTCAGACCCGGTTTCAAAATAAAGCATAAAAAATAGGGCCAGGGGCATAGTGCGGAGGTAGAACTCCCCTGCGTTCAATCCCCGGTACCACAAAAAAAAAAAAAAAATAGTATCAACCTCCCTGCCTCCTCCAAAGTATCCCTGGGAGACCAAATGAAATAATCAATGGAGAAATGTTTTCTTAATTTTCAAGCCTGATATGAATGTGACGTTATTATTACAAAATATACCAAAGGAGCCGGGCATGGTGGCTCACACCTGTAATCCCAGTACTTGGGAGGCTGAGACAGGAGGATCCTAGGTTTGAGGACAGCCTCAGCAACTTAGCGAGACCCTGTTTCAAAATAAAAAATAAAATAGGGCTGGGAATGTAGCTCAGAGATAGAACACCCCTGGGTTTAATTCCTAATACAAAACACACACACACACACACACACACACACACACACTAAAGGAATAGGAGAGTAAATCATTTTCAGGAAAAACAGAATGGCAGGAATCGAGTCTTGTGAAGGTGGCAAAATTAAATTCAATAAACATCAAACAGGATACAGTTCATTGTTCTCCCCCGTAGTATTAAAACAGGGTGCATAACAAAAAAACTGAATTCCAGTATTTCAAAAATAACCTGAAGCAACACGATTGGGAAGGGAAAAAATGAATACAAGAGTAACAATTTACAAATTCAAAATCAAACAAAACTCATCCTTTCAATCAACCAACCCTGGCTGGTGGCTGCAGAATTTAGTACCATGAAAAGCAAAAAAAAAAAGTATGTTTCATTTGTGTTTTAGTTGCATCCTAATTTTGATCCTATATTTGGAAGGCACCAAGTATATTAACATTTCATGAAAAACATTACTCTGATTTTTTTTTTCTTTTTCTTTTTTTTTTTTTGCGGTACCAGGGATTGAGCGCAGGGGCGTTCTACCTCCGCGCTAGACCACCGGCCCTATTTTTTTATACTTTATTTTTTTGAAACCGGGTCTCACGAAGTTGCGGAGGGCCTCACTAGGTAGAGAGAGAGAGAGAGACGGAGAGGGAGAGAGAGAGAGAGAGCGCATGCGCATGCTGAGGCTGGCCACGAACCCGGATTCTCCGGTCTCCGCCTCCCAAAGTACTGGGATTACAAGCGTGCGCCACCACGCCCGGCTTTTTTTTTCTTTAAGAGGTGGCAGGAGAGGGGAAAGAGAAAAGAATTTGGATGAGCAGGCAGAGAAAGGGGAAAAAAGAAAAAGAGCAATCAAGACTGAATCAAAGAAGATTTCATAGGAGATAATGGGTGTTTATCTCCCCCCAAATATGATAATAGTAATAGTCTTATCCCTGAAACAAAAGTTTGAGGTCCAGTGGCAGCCAACACTTACTTGACAACACCCTGATAAGAAGCCCAGCATATCTTGAGAATTTCATTTTCTTGGTCTCAACATTAGAGCCAAGTCAGACCCTCAGCATCCATCTGCCCACCGCTTGCTCTTGCTGTTACTGTGGACACCCATGGGGTCCAGCAGAATAATTGGGGGCATTTGGAAATGCAAGAAGAAATAGTACCCAGATATGTTCCCCCAAAAGAGCTTATAAAATGACTTTTGGCCACATCAGACTTACTTTGATTCCTGTCTTTGCTTGCTGTGTGGTTCAGCTGATTCTCAGTATTTCCAAATCCTCGTGTCTCACCTGCAAATCATTTCTGCCCTTACTGACCATTTTCCCACTACTGCCTTTTTCTTCATGTGAAAATCATGGATTCTAAGTATCCCTGTCTAAACCAATAAAAATGTGTGGAAAAAAAAATGTTCTCAACTGAGGAAGCCCAGCCTACTTTCAATCCTTATAAAAATTCATAAAAGTTTCTTTATCCAAACTTTCTCTCTTGCAAAATTTCCTGAAGAAAATAATTTATAAGCATTTCATTTGGTGGAGGAGAAACGTGTGCTCATATTTCTTTCAGAATTACACATTCAGCTTAACCAGAGGGTATATATTCCTCATGTTGATATAAACATGATACTCCTGTCATTAATCTGAGCTAATCTGTGCATGATGAGAAAAAAGTAGCTGTACTCCAGCCTCTCAATGCACTGGACATTCTCAATGGTCAACAGTAGAACAATGTGCCCTGATGAGAATAATCTTTACTATTCTTTCTCTCTGGAATTTTGCAATGGTAGCCACACAAGGCAAGTATACTCCCCCTCCTGTGCCCAACACAGATACTGAGATACCAATCATTTATCACAACTTTTCATTTGCTTGTTTTGCATTTTGCAAAATTCATATGTGGAATGATATTCTTATCAGTACTCTAAGTAGCTATAATCATTCAACAAAAGATAACATAAGCAATAAACCTTTTTATCTTCCGTGTGTGCATGTGTGTATGAAAATCCTCCAGATTCACAGCTTTAGATCTTACAAGTACCCTAAAGTCCTTCAAAAAAGAAAATAAATTAATAGAAAAATAGCTTTCTACATAAAAAATAGCCAACTCACAATCAACCCATTCCCACCCACCCAAACATTCAGAGATTTTAAAATCCTTGACTAGAATGATAAAGAAACCCCATAAAAACATTCTGCTATCTACACCACATTAAAAGCTTAAAAAAAATGCCAGTTCGAATAAACTTAGAAGTCATCCTGGAATTTTTATGTGTTTTTAAAATCGTCCTAATTTTCATACAAATGAGTTTCCAAAGTAATTCATATGCATCATATTTAAAAGTTGCAGGCATAAACCTGTAGCTGAAGATAATTAACTGAATTGAATCCAAATCACATGTGACATAAATTGATTCGCCAAGGGGCACTGAACCGCAAATCAGGAGAACTGTGACCTCAGGGAACAACTAGCTGTCTAAACTCAGAGAAAGTTGTTCTCTTCTTAGTGTTTTAGTTGAGAAAATTACCAAGGACTTCAGATCCACTGCCTCCTCTAACATTAAAACTCCATGAGAACACACCAACTGCTACGTGTGTGTACGTTCCCATCACTCTGAACCTCATCAAGATGTATAATTACAATGTACCAATAAAAGTACATTAAAGAAAATCCCTGAGGTAGAGAAGTCTACTTGTTCTTTGTTCTAGGGAGCAAAGAGTGCACATTCCAAATGTGTGGCCCCAGGTCCCAGGAGGAGCAGCCCTGTGGGAGAAGAGCCCTGGCCAAGGGCCCCTTCCTGCTCCTTCCTGGCAATCCCATTCTATCCCGCCAGCACTGAGCCCTGGAGCCACACTATGAAAGCAGCACGAGGAAGGCATGCCACAGCCAGGCTCTTCTCTTTCAAGAAGGTTCTAACCTCTCACGGAGCTAGAATTGCTCAATTGCTCCCCGAGGGTGGAAATCTTTGCAATCTTGTCACACATAGGACTTTCAAAGTATTTTCTCTCAAAGAGAATAGAGTAGTAGAAAAAGGAATCGCCTGGTTTCTTCTAAGGTTTTTCTTTTCTTTAACAATTTTTGGTATGCCCTATGTCCACATTTTTTACTTTGTTTTTGCTTACTAGGACTTCCTTACTATACACAGGCACTGGGCTGCATTCTTTATGCATATCTTTTTATTTATTTCTCCTAACAAGCCTACAAAGTAATCTATTATTATTCTGATTTTTTTTGGGGGGGGTGTTGTGTATTGAACCCAGGGGCATTCTACCACGAGCTATACCCCCAGCCTTTTTATTTTTTATTTGAAACAGGGTTTCACTAAATTTCTGAGGCTGGCCTCAAATCTGTGACCCTCCTATCCTAGCCTCCCAAGTACTGGGATTATAGGTATGTGCCACCAAGCTCAGCTTATTACGTTAGATAAATAATGACTTAAAGATGTGACCTAATAATCATAATAAAAACTAACACATTAAGTGCTTATTATATGCGAGGCATTGTACAAAGTGTTCTACATGCATTGTATTGTTTAATCCCTATAGTACTATTAGAAATAAATAGTGATTTAGCCGGGCATGGTGGTGCACGTTTGTAATCCCAGTACTTGGGAGGCTGAGACAGGAGGATCACAGGTTCACAGCCAGCCTCAGCTACTTAGTGAGGCCCTCCGCAATTTAGTGAGACCCTGTTTCAAAAATAAAGAATAAAAAATAGAGCTGGGGGTGTAGCTTGGAGGTAGAATACCCCTGGGTTCAATCCCCAGTACTCCAAAAACAAAAGAAAAAGAAATAAATAGTGATTTTATATATTTGGAAAATGAGGAGCACAGTGGTTAAGTAAGTTACCCAGGGTGATGAGCTTGGCCTTGTGCTTGCTTTTGGAGCCCAGTTTGCCATCTCCAGGGCCACTGCACTTTGCTGCTATATTCTACTGTTTCGCAGTACACCAAAACCTTATACTCTTTGCTATTGCTTCACAGCCCCGGGGTCTTTTTTTCTACAGTATGAAGAACTTTTAATAACATCCTTTATGGTTCCAGACACAATCGATGACTGTGGCAGGAGTTAGCTTCACTGGAGGCAATGATAGCAAAGAAAGCAGCTGCCACTTTAAGAGCATATAATTGGCTGCGATGCCCTATCCAGCAGCAGCTCAGGGTTCCAACTCCTTACACGACAAGCACAGTTTTAAGGCCGCAAGGCAAACCAGCCACCTCATAGTTCCGGCCTATTAAATCAATAAAACACATATTGAGTCGTTCTATAACATTCTGTTTCCTCATCTGCAATTGTTTTTGAACTGTAATTTAAATCACAGAATGTCTTAAAAGGAACCTTAGAAATAAACTAGTGCATATCCTATATGTTTTTTTTTCAGGACCAGGGATTGAACCCAGGGGCATTCTACCTCCGAGCTACACCCCGGCCCTATTTTTTATACTTTATTTTGGAACCGAGTCTCACGAAGTTGCAGAGGGCCTCACTAAGTAGCTGAGGCTGGCCGCGAACCCGGATCCTCCGGTCTCTGCCTCCCAAGTACTAGGATTACAAGTGTGCGCCACCACGCCTGGCTCATATCCTATATCTTATTTCTCAATTTATTTGCTTTTTTTAAAAACAGGCTCATTTTTTAGTATAAAAGAAATATTATGCTCATTCATTAAAGGATAAAAATACAGACACCTATAGAAAAGGAAAAAATGCACTTCCCAACATGCAAAGAAAATCCTCTTAGGCTTGTGTGTATGTGCGCATAGACACAGTTTTTAAACTTAATTGGAGCCGGGCGTGGTGGCGCACGCTTGTAATCCCAGTACTTTGGGAGGCGGAGACCGGAGGATCAGGGTTCACGGCCAGCCTCAGCTCTCTCTCTCTCTCTCTCTCTCTCTCTCTCTCTCTACTTAGTGAGGCCCTCCGCAACTTCGTGAGACCCGATTTCAAAATAAAAGTATAAAAAAAAAAAATAGGGCCAGGGGTGTAGCGTGGAGGTAGAATGCCCCTGGGTTCAATCCCCGGTACCTCAAAGAAAAAAAAAAACTTAATTGGAGCCATATTATGATGAGTTATCTATCATTCTGGATACAGGGAGAGCATTCTCACATGAGGGGTTTATGATCTCCTACTCAGGGAAGGTCAGAGTGTCCTTTGAGCTCCTGCCTTTTCTAAAATTCCTTTGGTTTAAAGTACTCCACATGCTAAGGTGCCAGATCATCAGGTAGCTTGTTCTAAACCTTATCATGATCAAGGTTGTTAGGACAGATGGACCTTGACTGCTACACAGACTCATTAGGATTCCTCCCTGGATTATCAACAAATCAACATCCATCTTGCTAATAAAGGCCAAATTTTGCAAATTGTGCTGAAAATACATATTTTAGAGATGTTAAAGAGTTTTTTGGGGGAAAAGCCTATATCCAAATGTTTTGAAGCACAGAATGCTAAAATCTCCTTTTAAAAATTCACAACATAATTTGAATATTATAAAGGCTCTAAGAAGCCCTACAGAAAGAATATTTTATAAGCCCAAAGTTTGCAAACTTATGGAAAACCTTTTTTGTCCTTTTTTATTAAAAAAAAAGAAGAAACCGACTCTTTGATAAATCATTTAAGAGACATGAGATTAAAGAATTAAAGTGGTTAAAATATAGGGTGGCCAAATATATCTATAAAATTTCTGGTCATGCCTGATAATTCCATACTTAACAAATCTCTATCAGAGATCCAAGTTCCAGGCTGCCCTTTGGAAAACAGACACCTGGCCAGTCTCTACAGAGGCCTTCTACTAAAGTTACCTTCAAAGTACAGAAAACAGAATAGAGAAGGAAAAGATTTTGTACCCTCCACTTACAGTTGATTTTTAATGACTATAAAAAGTTTATATCCATCAAAAGCATTTCCTTGAAGATTAGAAAGAAGCCATAATTTAAATTCATTTTGCTTTCAGATATAATTTTTTACAACTGGTCACTTTAACTGAATAACTTAGAAAGAAAACCATGCTGGGCATGGTCGTGGTCTCCTGTAATCCCAGTACTTGGGAGGCTGAGACAGAAAGTTCACAGGTTCAGGCCAGGCGTGGTGGTGCACGCTTGTAATCCCAGTACTTTGGGAGGTGGAGACCGGAGGATCCGGGTTCACGGCCAGCCTCAACTCTCTCGCTCTCTCTCTCCCTGTCTCTCTCTCTCTCTCTTTCTCTCTCTCTCTCTCTCCTTAGTGAGGCCCTTCGCAACTTTGTGAGACCCGGTTTCAAAATAAAAGTATAAAAAATAGGGCCGGGGGCGTAGCGCGGAGGTAGAACGCCCCTGCGTTCAATCCCTGGTACCACAAAAACAAAAAACAACAACGAATGTTCACAGGTTCAATGCCAGCCTCAGTAAAGTAGCAAGACTCTCAGGAACCTAGCAAGACCCTATTTCAAAATAAAAAACAAAATAGGGCTGGGGGTATAGCTCAGAGGTAGAATGCCCCTGGGTTCAATATACAGCACCACCAAAAAAAGAAAAAAAGAAAGAAAAACATGTTCATTCACTTTTGTTGATGTTACTCCATTCTTTACCTGGGACTAACCATGGCCTATTCCCAAATGCCCCCCCCCCCACTTCCCAGGGCCTTCCCAACCACAGTCACCCTACATGGAATGGCTTTCTCTCTCCCAGAATGAATTCTGTATCTCTTAACTCACAACGAAATATCAAACTATGCAAAAGTGAGATTGTGTTTAAATTCACATTAAATCGTGTTCAGGAATTTGTCTTTGAGATTCATCCCATTTTTAGAATTCATCATGGTTCTTTTTGTGTGTGTGTGTGGTACCAGTATTGAACGCAGGGGCATTCTGCCTCTGAGCTGCACCCCCAGCCCTACTTTTTTTTTTTTTAATTTTGAAACAGCATCTCACTAAGTTGCTGAAGGTCTTGCTAAGTTGCTGAGCCTGGCCTAGAACCTGAGATCCTCCTGCCTCAGCCTCCCAAGTACTGGGATGGGATTATAGGTGTGTGCCACAACACCTGGCACATCCTGGTTCTTTATTTGGATAGGGCATATTCACTCATTTATTCTTTGTGTAAACAGTTGTTGAGTACCCACTTGGTGACAAGTATTATACTAAGTGCTGGGATTATAAAGACAAAAACTTCTTTCCTTCAGAGGTTTATAGTGTAATTCAGAAAGACATATAAACGCTACCGGGTGTGGTGGCGCATGCTTGTAATCCCAGTACTTGGGAGGCTGAGACCGGAGGATCCGGGTTTGCAGCCAGCCTCAGCTAATTAGTGAGGCCCTCCGCAACTTAGTGAGACCCGGTTTCAAAATAAAGAATAAAAAAATAGAACTGGGGTGTAGCTCGAAGGTAGAATTCCCCTGGGTTCAATCCCAGTACCGCAAAAAAAAAGAAAGACATAAACTAATGATTCAAAAGGTAGTAAGTGCTATAATGGTGGGGTGTACTATGTTATAGAAATAAATAGGAGGCACAAATTTATCAGAGTCAATCACTAGGCTGAGCACAAAAAGGAGGGAAGGGGGAGGGAATAGGGTGGGATTTGAGGGAGGCCTAAATGAGCAATGTGTGCATGCATGCTTCTGATACCCTGACACTTATCAAAATATATAACTACAATGCACCAATAAATGAATATATTTTTAAAAAGAAATAAATAGGAGGGCAGTATTTGACTCAAGCTGGGCCTAGGGATGCTTCCTAGAAGAGGAGAGAGTTAAATTTGAAAGAATAAATAGGATATAGAAAGGTGAAAAAAAGAACAAAAAGCATGTATGTTTGTTTTTTGTTTTGTTTTGTTTTGTTTTGTTTTTTGGTACTATGTATTGAACCCAGGGGCATTCTACCTCTGAACTACACCCCCAGCCCTATTTTTTTTTTATTTTGAAACAGGGTCTCGTTAGGTTGCTGAGAATCTCACTACTCGCGGAGTCTGTTCTTGAACCTGAAATCCTCCTGTCTCAGCCTCCAAAGTACTGGGATTATAGGTGTGTGCCACCACACCCAGCTTTAAAAGGCATGATTGAAGATAGAGAGAAAGAATAAGGCATAGACAAAGAATCAACAAAATGATGTTATGTCAGAAATGGGTGATTGAACCCAGGGACATTCTACCTCCAAGCTACATCCCCAGTCCTATTTTATTTTTATTTTTTGAAACAGGGTCTCACAAGGTTGATGAGAATCTCACTACTTGCTGATTACAGGCATGCGCCACCGTGCCTGGCAGAAGCAGAGTTTTTACATGAAAGGGTACAGAGACACCGTGCAAATTAAGTAAGAGGTAACCCTATCCTTGGAAAATTGAGGTCTGATGGGATAGAGATTTATAATCAGGTACATGATAATACAAAATGCTTTTTGCTGTGACAGCATATGAACCAAATGCTCTAATAAGTCCACCAAGCTCACCAGAACACACTTAGAGAAACTTCCATACTTCAAGTTGAAACACTTCATTGTGAAAAGGATTGCTGACATTCAGAAAGCCACCCGGTGCTGCGCCCTAAGCCGCGCGGTGTACCCTTGACCATCGTGCATGCCGTAGAACCATACAACTCACACGGATGATGCCCTTCGTAGAAAAGACACTAAGCACCACAAAGATTTTTCTTAAGAGATCTGCTTTATAAAAGAAATGCTTTTGATGACTTAAGAAACTTGATGATAAATGACAAAAAATACAATGTTGTTTGAGCCCAAGTCACAATATAATAAAAATCACAGAAATCCAGAGTTAGAAGGAGTTTCTCCAAGTTTTACATATAATCATAAACATGTGTTATTCACTTACTTTGTGCCTGGCCCTGTTTTAATGCATTCAATCTTCATAACATTATTTGCATTTTGCAGTAAAGGAAACAGAGAACTAATTTGTCTAAAGCAGATGCTAATAAATAGCATGGCTGGGATTCCAACCCCCACAGACAGGCTCCAGAGCCCACGTACCTGAAACCCAGGGTCTGTGCTCTAGCACACAGTGATCAGGAGAAGGAAAGGGGGCCTGGAGAGGCTAAGGGATTTGCCAAAGGTTAAGAATTGGTTGGCCTGCTGCTTTAGCCATTGCTGCAAGCAGAATGCGGAAAGTAAAGCCCAGTATCATATGCTGACATAAGTAAAATTTTAAAAATGCAATACTTAAGCCAATGAATAAACTTAACAGACTCAGGCTATTAATCAGAGCCACCGGACCTGTGTGCCGATCTTGGCTCACCACTTCCTTGAGCAAGGCCAGATTCTTCCTTGGACTCTTGTTTCCTCATGTATAAAACAAAGATAATAATCAGCACCTTTCTGGATTGTAAAAATAGTTAAATGTGATAATATATACATGCATATCAAAGTTCCTAGCTTACACACAGTGAGTGAACTAACCAGTTACCTTCCTCCACTTTCTACCGCAGGTCCATGAACGAAAGTGTTTTCTAAAACTTACTTTACAAGTTTCCACTGTAATGACAGACACGTCGTGGAACATTCATCAACATCCACAGAATGTATAACATAGAGTGAACCTAATGTAGACTATGGGCCTTAGCTCATAATAACTGGCTTATCTATTGTGACAAATGTACCACGCTAATACAAGAAGTTAATAATAAGGGAATCCAGGGGGCAGGGAGTAAGGAGGTATAAGGGAACTCCCTTCCCACTTGATTCTTCTGTAAGCCTAAAACTTTTAAAAAAATAAAGTTTATTAATTTTTTTAAAAGTTATCCATTGAGCCATCTTTTGTCATGTTGTCACCATGCTCCAGTGGTACCAGGGACACCAATTACATAGACCACAGTGTGGGTAGGGCCCCTGGAGTGGCACAGGGTGGTGGCTCACTCCTCCAGTCTGAGGAAAAGTATTGGCTGCAAAAAAGACATCACTACCCTAGCTTCGGTCCTACTCTACTGCCCTGGGAGAAAGCAAAGAGTCCTGTGAGGGCATATGGGGGTCTGCACCATTAATGACAATGCGCAACACACCAAGATGAAAAAGTGGCCTCTCATGCACCCCCTAACCAGTGGATCCCATCTCTAACTTCATGTTACGATGACACAAGCACCGCTCTCAGAGTTTCTGGTTAATTTGTCTGGGTGGAGCCCAAGCATCTGAGTGTAAAAGTCCTCCAGGTGATTCTAATAAGACACTGGGATTGAAAACCACTGCTGTAAATAACCACAGTTTATTTTCCTCTCCTATAAGAAGAGGTATAGGGAAGCCAGGCGTGGCAGCACACGCCTCTAATCCTGGAACTTGGGAGACTGAGACAGGAGGATTGCAGGTTTGAGGTCAGCCTCAGCAAGTTAGTGAGACCTTGTTTCAAATAAAAAAGAGTTAGGGGTGTAGCTCAGAGGTTGAATGCCCCCTGAGTTAAAAAAAAAAAAAGATGAAGTATAAGGAGCTTTAGTACATAAAATGTTAGGTTTTTGGATGTGTCTGAAAAACCATCAGACTTGGTAAGTCTCTGGGTCAGTGTAGAGAAAGGTAGTGGGACCAGGGCTGCGGGTGCCACCTCCAGGATCAAACCAGGAAGAGGCTGAAGGCAAGACTCACTGTGGAGGTGACTGGGGAGGGCTGGAGAAGGGAAGAGGAGAGAATAAGGCCTAGACAGAGAGGGTCTGACACACAGGATGAAGAAAGGCAGGAGCCCCAGATCTGGCATCACAGGGGGAAGCTTTCACTGACAGCCTAGTGGGTGAGCATTCCTAGGAAGTCGCTCATGTGTAAGATGAACATACAAAGTCAATGACTTCCTGAACTAGCAAAATTGTCAGAAACAAAGTCTAAAATGAAAGAAATTAGCATAAAGTTTAACTACAATTTATGCCACCACTAGTTTTTCTTGCATTTTAACTTTATCTTGTGCTATGAATCTTTAAAGGTAAATATATATATATATAGTCAATAAATTTTATGACTCACAAGGCTAATGTTTTTCCTTGCTTTTTTTATGGTATTATATTTCAGGATGAAATAGAAATGAGTATATTTGGGTTTAGGTAGGAAAGAATAGATCTCCCTAAAATCCTTACTTGCTAAATCATTATTGATAAGATTAGAGGAAATTTGAGGCTATTTGCTTCATCATTGTCTACAAAACAGAAAAATAAATTCAAACCTTCTGGTCTATAAATTAAAAACCTCACACACCCTTCCAAAGTGTATTACCCCGCATGTTCCTTATGTACTAACTACTTCTTGTTGATTCTTCAGTGAAACAATGGCTATTATCCCACATCCCTTATAACACACTTTAACATATTCATAGACCATAGACCTCAATTCTGTTCACTCGAGCCCATCTCACTATCTCCAGCCTTCTGCTTGGGATTAAAAAAATCTGGCTTTCTGTGTGTGTATGTGTGTGTGTGTGTGTGTGTGTGTGTGTGTGTACATACAGGAGATTGAACCCAGGGGCACTATATCACTGAGCTACAACCCCAGACCTTTTTATTTTTATTTTGAGACAGGGTCCTGCTAAGTTGTCCAGGCTAGCCTTGAACCTGCAATCCTCCTGGACCAGCCTCCCAAGTCACTGGGGTGGCAGGCATATACTAACAATCAAGTCTTTTCTATTCAATAACCAAAAAAATTTAATCTTTTGAAGGAAAAAATGAATTCTTTTTTAATAAAATGTGTTTTGTTATATTAAGAGAAAGCATAATAATAAAGCATAACATTTACATAGTAATTTCTGGCTCCTCTACATGTTTGGGCAGACCTCATTTAAACATATGAACTAAACATAGCTCTTTGGCCACAGAGCTTACTTTCTAAATCTATGGAAAGAAACTCAAACTACAACATAAATAAATATGTCATTTAAATTTTCTCAGCCTTGATTTTATCATCCGTTCAGTGGGGATTCATAATATTGATATCACAGGGTTGTTGGGAAAATAGTTTTTGTTCTTTTTTTAAAATTAACAGAAAAATTTCAACTGCCTTCACTCCTGGGCACATGTGCTCCTTATCATGACATTGTATTGAAGTCTTAGGTCTTCATCTTAGGTCCTGAAGTCTGAATTTCAGATCTCTCTGGCCAGAGGGCTAACAATTCAGGTGTGAGGTCTTCAAGCATCAGGCCCTCTGTGACTGACAGCCTGCTGTGCAGTGCCATATGATCTCTGACCACGTCCCCCTAGCCCACGTGGTTGTCATCATTTGGCATGTTTTGTGTTGTATCGTTTGTCTTTGTTTGTGGTGCTGGGGGTTGAACCCAGGGACACTCTACCACTGACCTACATCCCCAGCCCTTTTCTAAATTTTTAAAAAATTTTGAGACAGTGTCTCACTACATTGCCCATGCTGGCCATAAACTTGAGATCCTTCTGTCTCAGCCTCTGAAGTCACTGGGATTACAGGTGTGTGCCACCACACCCAGCCATCATTTGCCATTCTTAAGATAGGCAAACACTAATGTAGGGAAAGGGATAGGCGAGGACCCCTCAGTCTTCCTACCAATATTTCCCATAGCCTGTGATTTCCATGCACTATTAAGGGCCTGGCACCAAAGCAACTTAGAAAGCCACAGATCAGGAAATATCTCTTTATTGGAGGTAAATGAAAACCAATAGTTGCCAGTAAAGCAACTGAGCAGCCATCAGTGAGTGAGGCCACAAAACATCTGCAGTGGTATACCCGCACACCCCTCTCTCCTCGCAGGCACAGTCAACCGGCACCACATGGGTTTCACAGCCAAATGAGAAAGACAAAAATGGGTTCCATCTGGGGGTTTTACAAGATTCTATGAAAGTGCAAAACTAGTCCCTAGCCTTGCCTGAAAAAGTTATCCCTGTAACTTTATCCTGTAGCCAAACAGTGTGTATTACAAATTGATTTTTTAAATGTGGATCTGTGTGGCTACAGGTTTTATTCTATTTTCTTTTGACTAATTTGGAAGATCACCTAACAGCAGGAGTAGGTGTTGCTGACATGGCTGCATGGTGAACAGGAAATAAATAAGATATAAAGTGCAATAAACTCTTCAGGTACTCTTTAATCAAATGGCTGTTCAACTCCTGCCCTTCTACTGATAAATTACCCACAAGTAATGTCTTATTCACCAATCAATACCTACCTTCAGCAGCTGCTGTTTTGTTTTTTGGATTTTTTTTCCCAAAGTGTCTAAGGACTTGACACATCTGCTACTTTCTATATTTAGGTAGTCATTTTTATAAAAAGCTGTGTGGTTTCATTCAAATCTAATGTGTGAAAGCAAGTACTCAGGTAGTAGAGGCCACAGTCAGGAGACACAAGTTACTGAGCCATGACATGTGGTGGCAAGAGTCTGGTCTCCTTAGATGAAGAAAATATTAAAGGAAAAAGAGGTCGAAATAATGAAAGGTGAAGAACGCAAGAGAAAAGGCAATTGGATTGTAATTTGAAATGGGTTGTTGACAAGCAACTGCTAGGAACGTGGTCATTACATCACATTATGTTAAAAAGGTCTGCTTTGAATTCCCCAGAATGTCTGTGCTTCCATCCCTAGTGAAATCCTTCCCACTGACAAAGGCCTGTGAAATACCTCCTCCTGCATGCCTTACCACCTGATCACTCTACTTGGAAAGATTGCCTTCCCGCCACTGCAGAAGGCTTATTTTATTTAAATCCATCTCGGGGCATTTATCACATCCCACCTACTTGTCTCATGCATTCAATATATAGATTAATAAATGAAATCAATAATTATTGTACCTTTAGCATTCTTGTCAAAACAAAAGCACAGATTGGTATGTTTGAGCTCTTCCCATTAAGACGTAGACATTTCTACAATTATGGGCTATCAAGACACTGTGACTAGTTTCCTCTTTAAAAAGAAAAAAGAAAGGGGGGAAGGGTTAGGGACCTCATCTCTCTTAAGAGAAACATCTAGAGTTGTGCCTCATGGCTCTGTTTTTTGCTTTCTCTGGTTAAACATTGTTTTTAAATCCCTAAACAAATATACGAAAGACAAGCTTATCCAGTTCACAGATAAGCACAAATCCAAGAGGATTGACTGTTATCACTGAAGACACAATCAAGATCCACAGCCTTGATAATCAGAGGCCAGTATACTAGCTTTTAATAGGCAAAAATGTGTAACTCTATATTTCCCCAAATTAACTGCATATGTATGAGAAAAAGCACAGACCTGCTTTGACAACAATTTATGGGGGTAAAAAGTTTGTCTTCAGATAAGAAAGAGTAACTTTTTGGTGCCAGGGTGCACAGTTAGGGAGACTGAGTGGAAGTCTCAACTTACTTTCAGAAAGAAGTTTGTCTCGGTGTTGCCCGATAATGGTAAGGGCTGAGGTATAGACACAAGGCAGGGTCCTTTGTTACAAGAAGTGTAGATTATATGCTTTCTAGGGTCCCGTTTAACTGTGAGACTGGACTTCCCTGTCTAACTGTCCCCTGTCCACCTCTCCAACCTCTTCTCACATGACTGTCCTTCTGGCAGTTGACATGTTAATCAAACGGGGCTTTTTCCCTTCTTCACACCAACTGTGCTGCCCGTGCCCGCATCCAAGCCTTTGCATGTTTTCTCTGTGCTGCACCGTTTGCCATGAATGCCCTCTTCCCACCAACCACCCCACCTACCTGGCCAAATTCTACCCATCTCTCAGGTCTCAGCTTCTCAGATCAGCTTTATCTGCTCACGCAGAATCCTGCAATACTGCCTATCTATAGGCATTTCATTAGATATTTGCAGCCATTTTTTTTAATCTGCCTTTTCCCTTGGTTTGTAAGCATCGTAAAGATAAAAACCATGACTTCTTCTGCTCACCCATGTTTCTCCAGGGCTGGTCACTGAGTCTTACACAGAGAAGCAGTTGAGTGACTGAGCCCAGTACAAACATCAGACCTATATGAAAAAATCGTGGGGGACGGGGAAAGTGCATGCCGTATGTTTGAATGGCCGTGTCCTTCCATTTTGTGAAAGTTCACAGGCTCACTATGGTAGGACACAAGAGTTTCAAATTCTCAAACATTTCTCCCTGAAGCTGAGTGAGTCCCTCCCTTGCTACAAAGGAGCAAAATCCTGAGAAAAACAAAAAGACTCATTCATCTCCTTCTATATTTATCTGAAGCATCTATAAAAATCTCCAACTCTGGAGGGTCAAGAAGAAATAAAGAGAGAATGATTTCCTCACTGCCCTTGATTCTCCATACTAATGATAGTCTGTGAGTTCCCAGATCTGTTTCAGGCAACTCAATCTATAAGCATCAAGTGAGAACTAGGCTGCTGATCGCAGTCAAGGGCCAGGGGAGTGGAAGGTTGACACCTGTTCTGACCAGTCAGTAGGATTGGGAAGAAAATTTCACTTTTTCTCTTTTCTTTTCACGTATAAATTAGGTAACTTGGCACATGTCTGCCTCTTTGCAGCCTACACACCTGTATTAGCCCTCTCCCAAAGAAGAAATATTACTAAACATTTATACATCATGCACCATGCACAAACATCCAGTAAGGTAAGTATTAATTCCTTTATTTTACTCTCAAGAAAGCTGGCTAACTTGGCTAAGGTTATAGAACCAAAGAACACTGCACCCCAGGATTAGAACATAATTGAAGTAAATCCGAAGGCCATTCTTTTTTTCTATTGTATCTCTGATTGAAAATTCAGGCTCTGTATCAATGCTATGTTTTGGTTTCAAAACAATTACTGCTGGGTGTGGTGACACACGCCTGTAATCCCAGTACTTGGGAGGCTGAGACAGGAAGATTGCAGGTTTAAGACCAGCCTCAGCAATTTAGCCAGACTCAGTGACCTAATGAGACCCTGTTTCAAAATAAAACAACAACAAAAAAAGAGAGCTGGGGATGTAGCTCAGGGGTAGAATGGCTCTGGGTTTAGCCTCTAGTGCCAAAAAAAGCAATCACTAATGCTTATTGGATGAAACAGAAACATCCCACCATGTTATAACAGAGGGAAAATTATATAAAATAAAATTAAATTATTGTTGTGTTGTTTCTGTGTTGTCTTTCTAAGAAGTAGAAACACTTTTATAGGAAAGACAAATCAGGGCTATGAAAGGGATTTGATAGGAAATGCCCAACTACTTTTAAACATTTGGATGAGTCTACAGCTGGAGATTTCTATTCTTTCTGAAAACCTCCTAACTTTACAGTGGTTTTGATCTATAATGAACAAAATGAAGAATTTTTTGTGCTAATAAGAAACATGGGCCTTGGAATGAAAATATCATAGCATTAAGCGTGACCTTCTGAGCCAAAGATGTGGCTCGTTTATTTTAAGAGGAGTGCAGGAATGTTTGTAAACTCTGAGCAGCTGATAACATTTGATGGAATGCAGAGATGGGTCCCAGGGAGGTAGAACACCCAATAGCAGGCCCCAGGGCTGAGTACTGGAGTGTTTATCTGCCTTCCTCTCTCAAGGAAGCCAGATAGGAAAGTTTCAAGGTTGAAGTTGAGAGTGGAAAGTGACATACAATCTTAGCAGCCCTGGCTGATGCACAAAGGAGTATTTTTGACATCATCTTTTAATATACATTTCCAAATATGATCAACCACATAAAAATAGGCAGGGATAAAAGTGAGGTCAAAAATTATTTTTGCCTTGTCCTATAAAAACTAACCCACGAGGGGCAAAGAACATTCAGTTAAAAATACAGTAACTGCAAGATCCCTGTCCTTGTCCTCCAGTCAATAGTTTCCCACCCAAGCATAGCGATGTGCCTAATTAGGTCTCTCCTGTGCTCTCTACCTACATGGTCACTAACTCCTCAATAGTATCTTCAGACAGCTGGAGGCAGTCTTTGTCAAGAAAGCACATAGATTGTCCCTATCTTAATGGCCAAGTTTTAGAGCCTTTGAAATGGTGCTCCAGTCAGTGCAGTAAGAGAAGCCACATCACAGACAAAGTATGGTGCAGACAAGATTTCATTAGGGAGTGGGGTTTTGTTTGCTTTTTTTTCTCCCAGTCCCTCACAGATCTCAGATTGAGCCTCTCACCTAGTTGCACAAAAGCCCTTGAGTCCCTTGAACGAAAGGGTCAGGTTGCAAGCTGTGTGTGGAAGTTGGCAAGCCCTGTTCAGACCACCCAGCTCTCCAAAGGGGGAGCGACATAGATTCAGACAAGATAAGAGGCTGTCCTCCTGTGTGACCCGCCCAGGGAAACATGCTTCTTAGTGAGTTACAGGATCCCATTGAAAGGGATGGCTGTGTGCTCTGAAAAGGTGGCATTTGTCGGACTCAGTATACTGGTGGCCTTGGTTCTTTGTGAGAGGAAGAAAATGTATAAGATGTAATTTTCAAATTTTGAAGAAAAACAGTAAGTGAAGTCTTTGGACCTGTTTCTGAAGCAAATGCTAAAAAGTTCCCATACTTTGTATCTGCATTTAAAGGACCAAATTATGTCCACCAGTGTCCAATAGCAGAGCTAGAAGGAGGCCTAAACTCAGTAATCTACCTCATTTTACTGACGGAGGAAGTAAAGCTTAGAGCAGTGAGGTGGCTCATCTAAGATTGGTTGGCAACAGCTAAGACCGGAAATACCACGAGGACAAGGAGCCTGCCATACTGGCCACATCGGTCATTTGGGAATCCTTAGAAACCAGCCCTGCCTGGCATGTAGCAGGTATACCCAATTACTGGGAATGAGGAGAGGGAAAATAAGGAAAGGGCTTTAAGGACTACATCACGTTTTCTTCTTACAATAAATATTAAATCCATAAAACATGGGGATGGGGATAGAGGCTGAGCTCTGGCTTTCATCTGTGGTCAAATGAGGACTTTTAACATGATGGAGGAACCACTTCCCGTTTCTTCAATCCCCGGGGGTTGCTACGGAGCAAACTGTTTCTAGGAATAAGGTTCCTCTTGAACTGTTCCAAGAAGTCCTACTCAGTTCAGCCCACCTCAGCCTAGCCCAGCCCCAGGAACAGAGCATCCTCAAAAAGCCGACAATGAATTAAGAATTGCCCTGGGTTTAAAATGTCCAAGACAAACATTGCTTAGCCATGCGGAGGCAGATCAGGCTGTATAGCCCACCACCCGATACCAAGGTAGCAAGGTGTCCAGGTACCTGTGCCCAGCTCCTTTTCTCACTCTGGGAACAGAAAGGCGGAGATGGAAAAGAGGGCCAAGAAAAAGCAAGATGAGGTTGGTAAGAAAGCTTAGACCTGGTTTGGCAGCCAAACATGCAAGCCCATGTTGCACGTAAATTATGTTCAACCTCAGCTCAAACTCAGGTTTATTCTTTAGATGTGAAGTTTGGTATTAACCAAGTACAAGACAAGAATTTAACTGCCAAGGACAATGTAGAGCAATGTTTACCCAAGTGTGGTGCCACCTGCATCAGAACTAGCTGGGCAGATTCCTGGCCCCAGCCCAGGCCTACAATCCCCAGGGGCTGGGGACCAGGAATCGACCTTTTCACCAAGCCCCCAGGAGGTTCTCACCCACATTAAATTTTGAGAGTCCCCACAGAGAAACAGTAAAGGTAGTTAGCATTTTCTAAGACAGGAATGCACTTTCATCAAGGGGCAGCAGGGTTGGCGGGCTAAGATGCAGCTCAAGCTTAAATGAGAGCCCAGAATGGTCGCAATTTCTGGAGCAGAAGCTTGAAGAGCAGCCGGATCACTAGATCTGATCTGCGAAGCAGCCCTGAAGAGGTTAATCTCTCCAGCATGATTCCCAGCCTATAAACACCAACCAGCCCGGAAATGATCTTTTCAAGCTTTGTAATTCACACCAGGCAATAAGACTGAAAGCAACAGTAAAAAAAAAAAAAAAAAAAAAAAAAAAAAAAAAAAAAAAAAAAAAAAAAAAAAAAAAAAAAAAAAAAAAAAAAAAAAAAAAAAAAAAAAAAAAAAAAAAAAAAAAAAAAAAAAAAAAAAAAAAAAAAAAAAAAAAAAAAAAGAAAGAAAGAAAAGAAAAAAGAAAAAAGAAAGAAAGAAAGAAGGAAAAGAAAGGAAACTAAAATTAAGTACCTTGAAAATTATTTTTGTGATCCAGATGAAAGCTAAAAGAAACAATTTAATACAGCACCAAAAGCTCTGAGCCAAATCTCAGTAGTGAGCAGAGTTTAAAAATCAGGCAGAAAACTTCAGAACAATGTGATTTCTTTGCTTCCCCAACACTATCTCTGACCCTTATAAAACAGAAATCATGCATTTACATAAAATACCCCAAAATAACTAAATTTAAGCAAAGGTATTCAGAAATCATCTCCAAGTTTCTAGGTCTTTATACCCTGAGGATATTATCTACTGTTAATTTTTTGCATCTCTTTTCTTTGCCATTTCATTTAGCTGAGAAGAAACATTCTACCTTCAGGGGAAATTTTACAAAATTAAAAAAAAATGGTAGTTTCACTGGTGAGTACCATTGGGATGGATTCAGATGAAAGTTAGAAGCGCATGTCAATCTCATTCTTAGCATTTGGTTTGTTAACAGTTGGAGCTGCCCACCTTCTGAGTTAACATAAGAATTAAACTTTTGCAAGCTGCCTCTGCAGACTTCTTGCACTGTTATTCAGTGTTAATGATAACACGCAAACAGCCTCTGGGGCATTCTGCTAACAGAAATACACTGTCAGGATGAGAGGAAGCACAGAAAACGAGATACTTACAGGTAGTGGTTTTCCTTTCCAAGCCAAAAAGCTAGAAAGCCTTGGAACTGGCCAGCTGGATAAGAGTCACTGACCCGGTAATCTGTAAAGGGCTTTGAGAGGAAGGGGGAGGAAAAATATCCCAGGGAAAGAAGAGAGCTGAAATTCCAGTCTTTCAGATCAGCTGAGTTTGAGTTTTCTTTGTACTAAAAATCCATGAACCCACACAACAACAACAACAACCAAAAAAAAAAAAAAAAAAAAAAACCATAGAACTGAAGTTCACATACACACTTTACTCCCTTTGCTGGGCTTCTCCAAGGCTGTTGCGGCTTTGAAAACTTCCCGAGCGTCACGCTACAGGAGCTGCAGGAGCTGCAGGACTCCCCTTGAGAAGGGCATGTTAAGGATGCCTGTTTGCAGCTGTTTGCAGGGAGCCCCAGCTCCCTGGCCCAGAGTGCAGCTCGCCTGCCCCTCCCTTCTGCTGGTCGGGTCTGCAGGGACAAGACTGAGCTTTTGTTAATAGGTCGGTGGCTTCTCTTCCTTGTCTCTTCCCAGCTTCCTTACTCACTATTAGTGATGTACTAACTGCTTTGCCACTGGCTGAGCACAGGCAGTCTCTCACACAGGCACGCGTGCGCGCTCGTGCGTGTGCACACACACACACACACACACACACACACACACACACACCAGCAAACGCACACATCAACACACCCTCATGCACATGTGCATGCATACACACATATGCCACACACACATCAACACCCACACACATTCTCATACACTCTTCAAACACACTTTTTTTCTACACTTTTTTTGTTCTAACAAAGTCCCCTCCTGAAAGGTTTATATTCGAATCCAGAGGAGATGCCCAGCATTCAGGAGGAGGGGAAAGGAGGGCTGACCCCTTTTAACTTTTGTCATGGCATTTGAAGGAAAAGCCGGAAGAATGGATCGAGAGTCTAGGGTGCTGTTTTAAAATACCACCTTAGTTCTTCATTTATAAAAGCTTGCCATGTGTCTGGTTCTTGTGAAAATCCACAAAAATCCCATTTGCTTATAGCATGGTCCCACTGATGAAGATATATGGTGTGTCCAGAACTGTCCTCTCCACAGGGCCTCACCTAGCTACACTTCTCAGGACTCAGGGGGGCGGCCAAGTCCTTCCTTAATAGCCCTTTAATTAAATGCTTCCCTGTATTTCATCCCCACCAGAAAAAAAAGTGATGGCATACTGCCTGGCATAATTTTTAAAGTAGTCATAAATAAATGAGTCGGGATATTACCTCACTTTGGGGGAACACCTTACATCGAGACTTGTCTGTCTAGCCTAAACCTTAGCCCCAAACATAAGGCAATGTCAGTTCAATTCAATCCAGACTGTGCTTGGCCCTAACAAGGCCACCATGCCACACCCCTTTCCTTGGAAGCCATGAGGGGAAGAGGGAGGGAAATGGAGGAGAAGGGGAAGGAAATTGGAAGGAAGAAAGGAAGGATAGGAGGACAGGAGGAAGGGAGGGAGGGAGGGAAGAAAGAAGGAAGAGACAGATGAAAAGAATGCAAAAGAAGAAAAACAATTATTTTATTTTTAAAGATATGCTTTATATACACATTGGCAATGAAGGTACATATACACTTGCTTAAAGTCACTAGAAATTTAAATCTTTTGGTTCATGTCAATTGCTCTGAGAATGAGTAACTAAAACTTTTTGAAGAATCACTAAGCTCTTCATATGTAAACAAACATTATTTACAAACTCTATAAAACAAATATAGTGACAATGTATGAGACATATATCAATTTTGGAAGGGCAAGAAATAAAGCCGTAATAATGACAGATAGGAAAGACAACATGAGAGAGAAATTCGTTCTCTAACTGAATTTAAAAACTGTCCAGATTTTTAATACCTCACCTGCAAAAGAATGAAGACAGTTTTAGATGCTACTAATCAGGATTCCAAATCTACTTGACAAATGAACGACCCACTATGTGTAGGTATCGCATTGAAGTGCCTCTCCTAACATCTGGGCTAAATAAGGTCTAAGAATTAGTCTAGAAACAGAAAAAAATGTTTTATAAAACTAGGAAAAATACCTTCAGTTTTCTATGCAAAAAAGAAACAAACATAGATTGCAACATATTTCAAGATATCTGGTGTAAATGTAAAATTGATTTTTTACATGATGCTTGGCATAACTGTGTTGAACATATTCTAGAATATGCAGTTAAAGATAGTCAAAATGTCCTGAAGTCTGAAGTATCATTTATGCAATAAGTCACAATTTCTCTTTTATTGTTAATGTATAGTAACAAAAATGATTTTTATATGTTGGCTTTTTTAATCCTGAAACTTTTCTGTGTTAGTTATTAGTTCTAATAGTGTTTTGGTGGAATCTGGGATTTTCTGCATATATGACCATGTCATCTGGAAACACATCATTTTACTTCTCTTTTTCCATTTTGGAGGACCTTTTATTTTTCTTCCCTAAGTGCTCTGGAAAGGACTTCCAGTACTATGTTGAATGGAAGTGGTGAGCATGGACATCTTGCTTTGTTCCTGATCTTACAAGAAAAGCTTTCAGTTTTCACCGCTGAGAATGTTAGCTGTGTGCCTTTTATATATGGCCTTTATTGGGTTGAGGTAAACTACTTCTATTCCTAGGGGAAAAAAACCCTAAAATTCATATGGAACCACAAAGATCCCAAATAGCCAAAGCAACTTTGAAAAAGAGCAAAGCTAGAGACACCATACTTCTGATTTTAAAATATATTACAAAACTATAGTAACCAAAGCAGTGTGGCACTGACATAAGAATGTTCATATAGACCAATGGAGCAGAGTTGAAAGCCCAGAAATAAGCCTACACCTATATAGTCAACTGATCTCCAACAAGGACACCAAGAATATACAATGGAGAAAGGAGTCTTTTCAACAGAAAGTGTTGTGAAAACTGGATATCCACGTGCAAAAGAATGAAACTGAGCCCTCATCTTATACCACACACAAAAATCAACTTGAAATAGGTTAAGGATTTCAATGTTAGACCTGAAACTGTAAAACTTTTAAAAGAAAATGGGGGGGGTAATTTTATGACATTAATCTTGGTAATGTTTTTATGGCTGCAACATCAAAGGCCCAAATAACAAAAGAAAAATTAAACAAATGAGACCACATCAAAATAAAAATCTTCTACATAAGCAAAGATAACAATCAGCAGATTTTAAAAGGCAACCTATAGAATGGGAGAGAAAATATGTGCAAACCTGATAAGAAATTTATATTTATATTCTACAACTCAACAGCAAAAAACAAATAGCCCAATTTTAAAATGACAAAAGAATTGAATAGTGAGTTCTTAAAAAATGAAAAAAGATATAAAAATGACCAATAAATATATGAAAAATCCTCAGTGTCACTAATTATTAGGGAAATGCAGATCAAAACCACCATGAGATAGCACCTCACGCCTATTTGGATGGATATTATAAAACAAACACACAGGGGAAAAGATAGTAAGTATTGATAAAGATGTGGAAAACTGAACCTTTGTACACTGTTGGTTGGGATTCAAAATGGTATTATCACTATGGAAAACAGTATGGTGGTAACTCAAGAAATTAAAACTACAATTACCATATGATCCAGCAATCCCACTTTCAGGTATATATCCCTCCAAATTGAAATCAGGGCCTCAAAGAATATATGCAATCCCACATTTATTGCAGCAATAGTCACAATAGATAAGATATGGAAACAACCTAAACACCCATGGACAAATGAATAAAGAAAATGCAGTTTATACATACAATGGAATACTATTCAGTCTTGAAAAAGAGGAAATCCTGTCATAGGCAATAAGATGGATGCACCTGGAGGACTTTGGGCTAAGTGAAATAGGCCAGTCACAAAAGGACGAATACTTCATATTCCACCTAGATGAGGTACCTAAAGTAGTCAAACTCCTACAAACAGGTGATTGCCAGGTCCTAAGGACAGGGGAAATGGAGAATTACTGTTCATCATGTATAAGGTTTCAACTATGCAAGATGAGTAATTTCTAGAGATCTGTTGTATGCACCGTGTCAATATTTAACAATACTGTATTATGCATGTATTATGCATTTAAAATTTAGTTAAACCAGGCGTGGTGGTGCACGCTTGTAATCCCAGTACTTGGGAGGCTGAGACTGGAGGATCTGGGTTTGCAGCCAGCCTCAGCTACTTAGTGAGACCCTCCAAAACTTAGTGAGACCCTGTTTCATAAGAAAGAATAAAAAATAGGGCTGGGGGTGTAGCCTGGAGGTAGAATGCCCCTGGGTTCAATCCCCAGTACCGCAAAAAAACACAATTTTTTTGTTAAGAAGATAGAACTCATGTAAAGTGTTTTTACCATGAAAAAAAATAAAAAAGAACAAAATGAAAGAGATGCAGGAAACTTTTAGAGATGAGCAATACATCTGTCACCTTGGAGTATGCATATGTTCAAACTCATCAAATTGTATATATGAACTATATGCAATATTTTACATATCAATTATACCTCAATGAAGCTATTTAAAATATGTGGGCTTTTAAATCTATATAATGTAATGTTTAAAACAAAAAAAAATCAACACAATGCACTTTTTATTTGTATATCCATGACAAAAATATTAAAATATAGATGAAAAAGATAAATAACAATGTCAATATGGCAATCACTTCTGAAGAAAATGGCATGGGAAAGCAAGAATTCTCAACTGTACTTACAATCTTTCTTTTTATAAAGATTTGAACACAGCTGGGCAGCAGGCTATTGCTTTTTTCAAACAAGAGGATTAAACAAATGCATTTTCTCATTAATAATGAACTGGAACACAGCTTCAAATACTAGCATTAAACAGACACTACAATTTTGCAAGGACATTAAAAACATGAGACACTCATCAGGAATCCCTTTTATCTTCGTCTTTTACAGGAAAGGAGAAAATGTACCAAAGGCAGTGTGAAATTTTTTTTTTTTTTGTGGTACCGGAGATTGAATGCAGGGGCGTTCTACCTCCGCACTATGCCCCCGGCCATATTTTTTATACTTTATTTTGAAACCGGGTCTCACGAAGTTGCAGAGGGCCTCACTAAGGAGAGACAGAGAGAGAGACAGAGAGAGAGACAGAGAAAGGGAAAGAGCTGAGGCTGGCCGCGAACCCGGATCCTCCGGTCTCCGCCTCCCAAAGTACTGGGATTACAAGCGTGCGTCACCACGCCCGGCTGGCAGTGTGAAAATTTTTTGTTTTAAGTTTCCCATTTTAACTCTCTTTGTGGGGCTGGGGGATGATTTGGTCTTTTCAGACCTCACAAACAGGAGCAATTTTATCTTTCCAAGCATAATGCATGGAGTTGGGAGTCTGTTTACAGACCTTTTGTTTTTTTGTTTATGATTCTAGGAAAATTTCCTAACTCTAGCTCACTCAAAAGACAATGCATTTTGCATGATGAAAAATAAAAGTTGTCACATAAAAACATCATGGCAGCTTAGCCCAAGCCCAACCACTCTGAAATGTGGCTTCTCACATCTTAGGAGTAAATGGCTCGAGTCTACTAACAAAATCACAGACTTGTTTTTAAAGATGAGGCTGCAACCAGATATATGGCTATGGCTAGCAGGAACCAGAATGTACTGGTTCTTTCCACGAGACTGACTGAGCCTTAGTATAAGCCAGGTGCTGCTGATCACTGGAGGGGCAGAGATGAATAAGACCTAGTGCCTGCTCCAAAAACTTTACAATCTAGTTGGAGAAGATAAGAATATGTACAGGTTTGGGGATGTGGCTCAGTGGTAGACCATGTGCTTAGCATGCATGAGGCCCCAGGTTTAATCGCCAGCACCCCCTCCCTGCAAAAAAATTACTTGGAAATATTACATATTGAGATATAATTAAAGATAGCTAACAATTATAGAGCATGTATGTCATGGCACAGTCTCTGCTTGCAAAAGAATTTTCAAGACAAAAGAGTAGAGCTCTTTTCCCTTCCTTGAGAGAGTACACACTTTGTGGTTACAAGCATATTCTTCACTTAGATTGAAATTCAACGGCATCTCTGGTCATAACCCCCAGAGAATCACTGAAGAAGGGAAACCAGTCTTAAGAATTCCACAAGAAGAGCCAGGCGTGGTGGTGCACACCCATAATCCCAGTACTTGGGAGGCCGAGACAGGAGCACCACAGGTTTGAGGACAGCCTCAGCAACTTAGTGAAACTCTGTTTCAGAACAAAATAAAAAGAGCTAGGGGTATAGCATGGAGGTAGAATGCCCCTGTGTTCAATTCCCAGAACCAAAAAAAAATAACTTCACAAGAAGAAATTAGAATCCTTGTACACTGTTGGTGGGATTATAAAATGGTGTACCTGCTATAGAAAATAATATGGAGGTGGAGGTGCCTGAGGAAATGAAAAGAGAACTACCATATGATCCAACCATTTTGCCTTCAGGTATATATCCAAAAGAACTAAAATCAGAGTCTCAAAGGGATATTTTATCACCCATGTTTATCATAGCATTATTCCCACTAGTTAAAATATGAACACAATCTAAGTATCAATAGATGGACAAACAGATAAAGAAAATGTGTAATATACAGCCTCAAAGAGAAAGGGAGTTCTGGCATATGCTACAGCATGAATGAATGCTGAGGACAGTATGCTAAGTGAAATACATCAATCACAAAACAATACTGTGTGATTTCACATACATAAGTATCTAAAGGAGTCAAATTAAGATGGTGACCAAGGGAAATACCACGCTATGATCTCTCTGAGACTTGGATCTCAATCACCATGAAAGCATCCTCTCCACAGGAGAAGAAAAGCAACACAAACTTGAAGTAAACAACGAAAAGTTTGAAATGCAACAGAATCAAAGCTGGAAGACAAAACAGAGGAAAGTAAAAAGCTCCACGTGCCTTACCTAAGGGATGGCGGTGGCACCATCTTGGCCGGACTGCGCCGGCCGCTACCGGCATTATGGCTTCCACAGGCCGACACCAGAGAAGCCAGAGACCTGCTGTGAGTTCAACTGCAGATTAGCAAAGACGAAAGCAAGCAGCGGCTCCTCCACACTCAAGAGACCAAACGGCAGTGGCGACAGCGGCTGCAGCGGCGCAATGTTGGCAAGAGTTTACTGGCAGCTACCAGCATTGTGGCTTCTACACAAGACCAACGGAGACGCCAGCGACCTGTTGTGAACCCAGCAGCTGCAGAATAGCAGCAGTAAAGGCGAGCAGCAACTCGCTCCACACGTGACACAGACCCGAACTGCCGTGATGGCAGAAGCGTCAGCGGCACCATCTTGGTCAGACTGTGCTGGCAGCTACCAGCATTGCGGCTTCTGCAGGCCACCAACAAAGAAGCCAGGGACCTGTTGTAAAACCAGCACTGCAGAGCATCAGCGACAAAAGCAAGCAGCAGTACGATCCACACTTGGCAGAGTCCCTAGTGCCCAGAGGCCCGACCAGAACCTGCAGCAGCGACTGAGCCCACCGCCCCAGAAATTAAGAGCAGCACTCAACGAGACCGTAAGTCAAAAAGCCACCCCAGGGTGAGACCACCTAGCGCGGCTACAGGGACTCGCAGGGTCTGAGATTGTACAGATTGCCCCGGTGGAGGTGGGAGTGGGGCCTGCTGTGGGACACGGTAGACATGTGGATAAGCAGACAGTCCCTGGCAACATTTGGGTGGGACAGACTTGCAGCCCGTGGGTCGCAGCACCCTTATAGAGCCCTCAGGGATCTCCACAGGACATACAGCTGTGGTATCTGGGGAAAATTGAAAAAAACCAGCCCTCTCTGTGGAAAACGTGGAGTTCCATGTTTGCACAGAATCGGGACAAAGCGACAACTGCTGCTTCTGTAGGCAAAGAGAGACACAAGCCCAGGGCCCCCTGCTGGTGACACCTGCCATAGGTGTAGACAGAGAGAGACATAGGGACAGCCCAAGTGGAGACCTCAGAGACCCATGCTTGCAGTGAGAGGGCAATAGCGGCACTGGTCGCCTGCACAGGTAGTGAGAGGCACCAGGCAAGGGTCCCAATCACCAAAGGAGACCAAGAATTGAACCTGCAAATGGACATTATACCAAGCAAGTGAAAATAACCATTCAGTAAAGGCTATTCACCTTTAAGGCACACGTAGTAGCAACTATCTACCTCCAGGATAAGAAACTATAAAGGGAGAAGGATTAGACATAGGATACCTACAGAGTGAGACAGAAAGAGCTACCAAAAGCAACAAAGGTATAAACATAAGAAACCTGAACTCATGGAAAGGAAGAATAGCAAAGAAACAATGAGCCCTCACAATCCCACAACAAGAGAACCTGCCAACACAGAAGTGCAAAGATTGCCAGAAGGACAATTCAGAACTTCAATAGAGGAAATGATACAGGATTTCCGAAAAGAATTCAGAGAGAGCCTGAAAGGAATGAAGGATCAAATAAGCAAAGAATCCAACACCCTGAACAGGAATCAAAAAGAAGCTCTGAAGGGATCAAAGGATGCACTAATTGAAATGAAGGCATCAATACAGACCATCAACAATAGACTAGACCACATGGAAAACAGAATCTCACTCATAGAAGATGACCTCTCTAAAAATGAAAACATAGTATATAAATTAGAAAAAATAATTCGACAGCATGAATTGGACATTGAAGAGATCTCAGCCAGTCTTAAAAGAGCAAACCTAAGAATAATAGGCATAGAAGAGGGATTAGAAGCTGAAACTAAAGGAATCAATAACCTATTCAGGGAAATAATATTAGAAAATTTTCCAAACAGAGAAAGAGAGGTTGATACACAGGTACAGGAAACATATAGAACCCCTAATAGACAGGACCAGAGAAGAGGTTCACCACACCACATAATAATCAAACTGACTAATGTAGAGGCCAAGAAGAGAATCTTAAAGGCAGCAAGACTAAAAGACCAAGTAACTTCAGAGGCAAACCAATAAGAATCACTCCCGACCTTCCAAACCAAATCATGAAAGCCAGGAAGGCTTGGATCAACATATTCCAAACTCTGGAAGAAAACAACTTCCAGCCAAGATTTATCTACCCAGCAAGGATATCTATCAAATTTGACAGGGAAATAAAACCCTTCCACGACAAACAGAAGCTGAAAGACTTTATGTCTTCCAAACCAGCACTAGAGAAAATGCTCAAAGACATTAACTACACAGAAGAAATAATAAGGAAATGCCAGAACCACAGAAACAGTGATTTCCATCAAACAAACAACTAGGTAAAGAACAAACACTACCTCAAACAGAAATTAGATTTCAAAATGTTAGGAATGAAATCCCATCTCTCAATAATCACGCTGAATATAAATGGCCTCAACTCCCCAATCAAAAGACATAACGTGGCAAAATGGATTAAAAATCACAATCCATCTATATGTTGCCTGCAAGAAACACACCTTACAAGTAAAGATATGCACAAACTAAAGGTGAAGGGGTGGAGCAAGGTAATCCACCCTAACAGAACTCAAAAACAAGCAGGAGTAGCAATTATGATATCAGACAAATTAGACTTCAAACCTAAACTTATCAGAAGAGACAAAGAAGGTCATTTCTTACTGGTAAAAGGAACAATACAGCAAGAGGATATAACAATAGCCAACATTTATGCCCCAAACATAGGTGCAACCACTTTCATAAAAGAAACTCTTCGTGACATTAAATCACACATAGATCCCAATACAATACTATTGGGAGACTTCAACACACCTCTCACACCACTAGATCGATCTTCAAGACAAAAGGTCAGTAAAGATGCCTCAGACCTAAGGAACACCATAAACCAAATGGACCTAGTAGACACATACAGAATATTCCACCCAACTACAGCTGAATCCACATTTTATTCAGCTACTCATGGAACTTTCTCTGAAATAGACCATATCTTAGGCCATGAAGTGAGTACTAGCAAGTTAAAAAAATGTGACATAATCCCGTGTCTTTTCAGACCATAATGGAATGAAACTAGAAATCAACTAAAAGAAGACCCAGAGAAACCTCATAAACACATGGAGACTGAATACCACACTGCTGAATGAGGAATGGGTAAAATAAGAAATAAGGGGAGAAATTAAGAAATTCCTAGAAACAAACGAAAACAGAGACACAACATATCAAAATCTCTGGGACACCCTGAAGGCGTATTAACAGGAAAATTCATAGCACTGAGTATCCACATAAGAAGAACAGAAAATCGCCAAATAAATAACCTAATGACACACCTCAAAGCCCTTGAAAAACAGGAACAGTCTAACCCCAAAGCTAGTAGAAGACAGGAAATTATTAAAATCAGAGCAAAAATCAACGAAGAAGAGAATAAAAAACAATACAAAAAATCAACAAAACCAAAAGCTGGTTCCTGGAAAAAATGAACAAGATAGATAAAACACTAGCCAACCAAACCAAAAGAAAGAGAGAATCAACCCAAATTACTAAAATAAGAGATGAAAAAGGTGATATTACCACTGACAGCATGGAAATCCAGAGGATAATCAGAAACTACTTTGAAAAACTATATTCCAACAAAATGGAAAACCTAGAAGATGTTGACAAGTTTCTAGACACGTACAACCTTCCTAGGTTGAATCAAGAAGATATAGAAAATTTAAATCAACCAATAGCAATTAAAGAGATTGAAGCAGCAATAAAAAGCCTACCATCAAAGAAAAGCCCAGGTCCAGATGGTTTCCCAGGTGAATTTTATAAAAACTTTACAGAAGAACTAATCCCAATGCTCCTCAGTCTATTCCGTGAAATACAAAGAAACGGACTCTCCCAAACACATTCTGTGAAGCCAACATCACACTAATACCAAAACCAAATAAAGACAGCTCAAGAAAAGAAAACTACAGACCTATATCGTTGATGAACATAGACGCAAAAATTCTAAACAAAATACTAGCAATGCACATTCAAAACCACATCACGAAATCATACATCATGACCAAGTCAGGTTCATCCCAGGGATGTGAAGCTGCTTCAATATACGAAAAACAATCCATGTAATCCACCACATAAACAGAACTAAAGACAAAAATCACATGATCATTTCAATAGACCTGAAAAAGCATTTGACAAAATCCAACACCCATTCATGATAAGAACTGCCAGGGTCCAGCCTCGACGGGTCCGGGGGAATCCCTGAAGGAGGTGTAGGGTCGGCGGGGGAGTGAGAGACAGGAGGCCCAACAGTTCAGTGAAGCTGCAGGCACTGTCTCTGCCCAGCGAGCATCAGACTTTATTTTTATACCTTTTTTACATCAGGAAGTCTTAACACTAACAATGTTCTGCTTAGTACATCATGAAAAA
>PVJS01005213.1:0-20178 GCA_004027185.1 Glis glis
TGTGACCCTGTTTCAACTTCCTCAATAAGACCCTCAAATAAAAATTAAAAATAGGGCTGGGGATGTAGTTCAGAGGTAGAGTGCCCCTAGGTTCAATCCCCAGTAAACACACACACACACACACACACACACACACACACAAACACACACATAAAACACTTGTTATACAATAAGGGATTCTCCTTTTGTTGTCCAGCATTTATTTAGGCCTTCAGGGCATTTGGGGCAATAAGGGAAACACAGAGACATAAGACACTGTTCTTGTCATAAGGACAGGTACACCTGGCTGGGGAACAATAGCAAACAAGTTCCACTGTTAATCTGCATGATATGGTACAAAGAAGAACATGAGGATTTAAGAATATGGGGGGGGGGATGAGTGAAGACAAGTGGGGTACAGGAAGCTTAACGGCAAATGTTCCCTTGAGGATGAGGTTCTCTAAGCAAATAGGAGAAGGTTGGGTGCCGCCCCAAGGACACACAAGAAGGGTGGGCAATGAGCCAGAGAAGCCTTAGAGCCCAGGGCACAGGTCTTAGTCAGTGTTCTGCTGCCCCCTAGAGGCTGTGTGGTTATTGGCGTAAAATAATTAGCAATGGCAAAAAAAAAAAAAAAAAAAAAAAAGCCACAAATCTCTGCTGCCTCCTACCTGCATGGAGGTAACAGCTGCCCCATCATGACACCGCCCTTCACTTTACCCAGGGCTGTGACAAGCTTGTATGTAAATAACAATGATGATGATGATGTTGGGGGCCCATCTTCAAAACTATGAGGAATGACTATAGTTTAAGGACCCTTACAAGTAACTATTTTACAAGTTATCTAATCCTCTCCTTCCCCAACCTAACTGTTTTTTTATTGTATCCACTATATAAAACTGAGTTGTACTGTACATATCAGAAAACCAGTATAGAATAAAACCATTTTGTGCTCCACACCAATGGTATTTGACATTGGAGTCAATTCCAAACAGGACAAGCTTTCCAGCTTGTGATGCGGAAGCATCTAGCCCCATAATCACATGCACAACTATTTTAGGCGTCTCCTGGAACCATGGCTCTGTTACTTTGTCATCGAAATGACAGCTGACAAAAATCTCTGTGAATTCTTTATTTCAGAAATTCATACATGGCAGGTCTCCAAGGACATGAGGCTGCTTGTTTTAAACCATAAGCGGGTATCCTTTCCAGACTGGGAGACAAAATCTCCTCCTCACTCTTAATTTCTAGAAGGCAGTCAGTATGGTAAAAAAAAAAAAAAAGGAGAGTGAATAGGTGAGACCTCTTTTGACAAATTCTGCCACATTTGTGTCAATTCTGTGATTAGTAAAATCAGAAACATGTCTCTGTTTCAGAAAAGCAATTGTATGGCCCCCTTACGGAGATGGGCTGCACAGTGAAATTGATTTCCCAGTGGAAGAAGGCAATCAGCACCACCCTCTCAGCAAAGCAAAAATGAAAAAGTTTCTTCATGTCAGGGACCATGTGCGCCCGAGTCTACACAAGGCCTCTCCCTGCATGGCCAGTTTCATGAGGTCACTAATGTAGAGAATGCTGCTTGAGCAGGTAAACATCCATCTGCAGCCACCTTCCTCCCCCTCCTTCTCCTCCACCTGCTCTTCCTCCTTTATATGGTACTAGGGATTGAACCCAGGAGTGTTCTACCTCTTAATTGCCCATTTTATTTTTCTTATTTCAAACAGGGTCTTGCTAAGTTGCTGAGCCTGGCCTCGAATCTGCAATCCTCCTGTCTTAGCCTCCCAATTACTGGGATTACAAGTATGTACCATGGTGCCTGTCTGCAACCACCTTAATTCAAGAGCATCTCACAGAATCTATGCAACATAGTAGGCCCCCAACTCAGGGGGAGGAACCTATATAAAATATAGACAGTATGGATAACATCCACACCTTACTAAGTGCCCATGTCCCAGGGGCTTTATGTATACTATTTATAATCATTAAAACAACCTGCAAGGAATAACAACTAGACTTACTTTTACACAGGAGAGGCAGAATCTGAACCTAGAATATTCTATTGCACCATTTATTACAGTAGAAGCATTTCTTAATGATAAATGTTCCTCTTATTTAACCCGATTCAATTCAAATTGGTCTCCTCAGAAACATCCACTAGTCTTAACTGGAAAAAAAAAGTCCTTTCTTGAGAAGGAGTCTTGCTTAGAAGAAATAAAGCTCATTATTTATGAAGGAGTATAGGCCAAGGAACTCCATTAGCTACTTACTGTTCAGTGCCAAAAGGTCAGAGGTATAACTTCCATTACTGAACAGACTAAATAGTTACCCTTGGTACCACAAGCAGAGATGACACCTGCTACTGTGACCAGGCTGGCATCCTACAAATGTCTGTGTCAGAAGTGGGATGTAGGAAGCTGTTGGTTGGAGGTGGCTGCTGAGTATCTGTACATGAAGAAAGAGGACAGTCTTCACCCCCCTAGTCACCACTATTAAAAACAACTGAAGAATATGTCCTGCCATGGGGGACAGGGGTGTTGAGAATCTGTGTGGTAAACACATTCATCTAAATGCTACAATGATCCCTTTTCCCAAGGGCCTACATAATAGCTCCCTGGCTTGCCATATTACCTCCAAACCCTTTTCCACAGACTAACCCCAAGACCCCATCTAGGTAAGAAGCATCTTGGGCTTGGCTCTCATTGTCCTGTGGGCTGAGCAGAGGTAAGCTTGCAGGTTCCCTGTCTCCAATTACCTCTGGCTTGTCAGGGTTAAGCCAGGCAGCTGCTGACATCCTACTCCAGCTCTGCCTTATCTTTCCATCCTCATTTCCCTTATTCTCCACTTAGTTCTCTCTCTCTCTCTCTCTCTCTCTCTCTCTCTCTCTCTCTCTCTCTTTGCGGTACCAGGGATTGAACCCAGGGGCATTCTATCTCCAAGCTCCACCCCCATCCCTATCTTTTATTCTTTATTTTGAAACAGGGTCTCACTAAGTTGCGGAGGTGTCACTAAGTAGCTGAGGCTGGCCATGAACCTGCGATCCTCCTGTCTCAGCTCTCTTGATACATTCTGAATCCTGAATAGATGAGGTTTTCACAGCTCCAAGCCTTTGCTAATTCCATGTTTGCATCTAGAAAGCATTCCTCCATCCTTTCTGATTTTCTACTCAGTCTAAAAAATCCAGTCAAAGTCGGGCATGGTGGTGCATACTTGTAATCCCAGTACTTGGGAGGCTGAGACAAAAGGATCGCAAGTTTGTGACCACCTCAGCTACTTAGTGAGGCCCTTTGCAACTTAGTGAGACCCTGTTTCAAAATGAAGAATAAAAAATAGGGCTGGGAGTGTATCTCAGAGGTAGAATGCCCCTGTGTTCAGTCCCCAGTATTGCAAATAAATAAATAAATAAACAAATCAGTTGATCTGACACCTTCTCCAGGAAGTATCTTTTGAATTGTCCAACTTACACTTTGACCCAGAGAGTCTACTGTTTGTACTACTTATTGAAGTTTTTTACCAAAAGACATATTTTCTATTAAGGCGGTCATTTCAACTAAATTTTAAGGTTCTTTCAGACAGTTCTAGATATGTGATGTGATGTGGCACCTGTGGCACTAGTTAATGGTACTCCTTATGACATAATTTTCATTTATTGTTCACAGTCTCTACTAGCTTTAGCATTTGTGGTAAATTGTCACCTTCGCAATGGGCCCATTATGAGCAGTTAGGAACTGAGAGGTGACTATAAGGTCCTATACCAGTTATTGGGAGAGACTTTGAAAGACATCTATCCCCAAAGAATACAGATGGTTGAAGGACCCTGAGGCCTCTCCACACTTTTTAATCCTACTTCTGTTACTAAAGTCAAAAGCATGTGTTCCCAAACCTCTAGAACTAATTTGACCCCAAGAGATTTACCAAAAATGAAAGTACTAGTCCTTTCATGATAAGAGCCTTTAGTAGCTAGGAAGGGCAAGACTTGTGGCTGCGTTATCTTGGTGGCAGGGTGACCTCTCCTGGCTTCCCTGGGTTCTGAACTTGTTTGCTCCTGCTAAGATTCTCGAACAGCTGGCTGTGCTGTCCTAAATCTAGTTCTCACAGGTAGTGGCTCCCAACCCAATCCTAGCTCTGGCCTTGGCTCATGTTTTAATGTTCCTCTTTAGCCAATGCTGACACACCAGTCAAATGTCCATCCTGCAGGGAGCAGATAAAGACCTGGTGTTTATTTCTCACAAAGAGGTTAAAGATCTACTTACAAAATGTTTTCAAAGGAAGATGCACATAGAAAAGGATATAATTTACTTTTAATATCTTTCTGCCCAGTACAGATCATAATGGAATTTTAATAAGGAAAAAAGCAGCAGTTGGTTAATGGGCAACCATAGGCTTTATCGTCTCCAGAAGGCTAAGAGGGGTCTACTTTCAAAGCATAGGCAATGTTTTGAACTGGGCTAATTCTCAGCTCCTTACTGAAAGATGTTGGATATTAAGTTTCATATGCAACTCTTAAAAGTTACCTATTAAGAATTCTATGTCCTATTTGGCAACAGAAAATTGTGGAAATTATCTAATAAAAATTAGACTCAAGCTATATTTAGTCTACACTTAAACATCTACATTCATGTAATTAGGTGCCCACTTTAAAAAAAAAATGCAATCTTTCTTTTCACTCCACAAAGCTGGTAGCTGAAATACGGTGTTGATGAGCCCAAGCCTGTAGCATCCATTCTAGAGAAAGAGTCCAATTCTACAATCACAGTCCAAAGCTCAAAAGCTAGCTCCCTCAAAGCTGCATCTTTCTCACTGCAGGAGAGGCTGAAAGGCTGAAATGACTCAGCCCAATTGTTTTTGTCTCCAGAAACCAGCCATCAGCAAAGCACAGGCCAAGAAGGAGGATGATGCTTGGACGCTGTTAGGTATAGCCTTGGTCCTGCTCTGCCACTTAGCAATTTCTGCAATCCCGAGCTTGTCAATTAAGCCTGCTTTCTTGAAGTGCATATGCTGAGTATGTACTGGGAGCACTAACACCTTCTTTGAATATGTTGCTGTGTCATATGAAGCAATATATGTGTGAGGACTCTGGGATTTTATTTTCTTTTTTAATTGTGGATTTTAATTTCTTTGTAATTATTTCTATTTTTAATACTTAATGTGAGATCAAATCTACAAACAAAATTCTAAGTGCACAACATAATATTGTTAACTACAGGCACAATGAAGTACAGCAGGTCTCTAGAATTTCTTCATCTTGCATGACTGAAATTTTGTACCTGTTCCTTAACCCCCACTCTCTAGCCCAGAAAACCACCATTCTATTCTTTGCTTCTATGAGTTTGACTATTTCTGATCCCTCATATGAACAGAATCATGCAGTATTTGTCCTTCTGTGATTGGTTCATTTCACTTAGCCTAATATTCTTCAGGTTCGTCTACATTGCTGCAACCACCAGGATTCCCTGCATATAAATGAAAAGCTGCACACTTACCAAAGAGGAGCCAGTAGCAGCACATTTACATTCAAGAAAAAAATCTTGTCAAATGTTAAAAACAAAAACAAAAGGGACTCAGGAAAACTTTTGGAGGTGATAGATGTGTTTATTACTTTGATTACAGTGAATGTTTCATGAATGTGTGTATATGTCCAAACTCTTCAAATTGTATACATTAATATGCACAGTTTTAAGATATCTAATATACCTCAAAAGCTTTTTCTTAAATGGCATTAGCATTGAGCTGGACGTGGTGGTGCACACCTGTAATCCCAGTACTTGGGAGGCTGAGACAGGAGGATCACAGGTTCGAAACCAGCCTCAGCAACTTAGTGAGGCTCTAGCAACCTAGCAAGACCCTGTTTCCAAATAAGAAATAAAATTGGGCTGGGAGGGTATAGATCGGAGGTAGAATGCCTCTGGGTTCAATCCCTAGTACCACAAAAAAAAATTGATTAGCATCCCTCTCTCTTTTATAAGCATTTGAAGTCACCAAGAACTCTGGTCTGCTTGCCATACATTACACACACACACACACACACACACACACACACACACCTATATATGTACAACTGATAATATATAGAGATATATTTTAATTTAACACCATTATCCTTAAATGGTGTTATACCACCATCAGTTCCAGGTCACTCAGTGCTAAGGGGTCAAAGCCATGGATTTAACACCCACATAGACCTGTTAATGAGGCTTAATCCAGATGACAGCCAGCTGTCCTCCACACATCTGGAATTGAGGACGTGTAGCTGGTTCAGCGCAAGGTGGTCTCTACAACAACCTGGCCCATCTCTAACATTCTGACATCAAATTGTCATTACCTTTCCACCAGGTCTCCCTTATCTGCTGAGTACAAAAGCCACCCAAACATGTACTTTCCTCACAATGAGTGACTGTTATGAGGTCAGGGTTTAAATAAAGTCTGTGTACAGGTTTTCTCATTCTACCAGTTTTAAGCAACCTAGAAGGTCAGTGACTTTGTGATACCCGCATGTTTGTGGCATTAAAATCTTCACACCTCAGAGTGCAAACCAAACAGAACACCATATAGCACTCTATGATGTTATCTTCAAACTCCTGGTCACAAATGGGGGCATGGACTTATGGGGGGGGACGAACACCAGAAAGGCGGTCACACTATCTCCCTCCGTGGGGCTTCTAATCCTCTCCTTCTGCTTGAGAGCACATTGAAGCCTCAGCAATCCCCAGGGCTCCCAGGCCCATGTCTATTTCAGGCTATAAATAAACACCATATAAAACAGATTCTTTGGAGGTTTGAGCAAAGGAGACAGAGAGGGAGTTTATACTCTTTAGTGCCGTGGAGCTGAGTCTAATCGCTAATAAAAAGGTCCTTGAAGACTCAGTTTAATAACCACCAAGATTTCCTGGCTGCCTGCCTGTCTTCCCACCTTCCTCCCCAGAGGATGCTAAAAGCACTTATACACTTCCCCAGGCCACATGAAAGGGGCAGCGTATGAAAAGCCAGAAATAAAGGAGCAAATCCGGATGTGTATATGATAAAGGGATATATGATTTTCCCCACCTCGTAGACAGAGGCGGAAGGGGAAGGGGAAGATTCTCATCCTCCGCCCCCTAGCACGTTTCCCAACCTTTGCTCCATCCACAGACCCCAAATTCAGGTATCGACATTATGATCCCCATTAGCAGTTGCACTGTTTGTTTCTCCCAAATGTTCCCCGTCGATCTCTGCTTCTCACCCAGATTCTATCAGTGCCACCCATGCTGGTCCTAACTGTCAAACTCATCCATCATGGCTGTTAGGAAAACGTTCACTATAAAATGAACTTGTGCAACTTAAAGGTCACTTTGCTGGTACAATGCCTCGGGGTCTTTAGGAGAAAGTGTTCTGAAGACAAGTGCAATAAAGAAATGCCTAACTGACTCCCAAGACATTTCATTCTCCATCTGGGTTTATGGTGTAATGACTCAGGCAGCCATGCTGGATAGGGCGCCACAGAGGCAGGGCCCAGGGCATCGACAAGTGTAGATTCTAGGTTCCCATGGCAACACAGTACCACACATAAGAAGTCCAGTCAGTTGATCACTCAAAAATTTTTTTCTTTAACAACTGAGGTATAAAACTGGGAGAGAAAGAAAAGATAATAAAATAAAATAAAATAAGAAGTTCTTTGTCCTCAGGAAGCATCTAGTTTGATAATGGTAGCCAAGTCTTTGCTCCCAGAGCGGTCTTGCAGTGAATTCCCACCGTATTGTGTCTTCAATTCAAATCCATCCGCATGATTTTTTAAAGTCTTTCGCCAACTGGCTCCCATCTATGCCAGTTACTCCAGCTTCATTTTATGAGTCTCCAAAATAAAGTCTCTAATCCAGTCAACTCACTTCATTCCTGTGTAAGTCTGGGTCCTGCAATCACCCTCCTACCACAGAAGGCCCCTGCTATCTTTTCCACCATTTGATCTTCCAACAGAGGTCTGCTATTCACTTCAAGGAAAACTCCCACAGCCACTCTCACCCTCTGGTTCTTTATCTCTTTGGGATTAGCGCATTTGTCTAAATTATTTCTTTGGACTTGATGTGATACACGTTAGTGCTTTGCACTACAGCATCGGGTATGAGAACATGTAGTATTCCTCATCTCATCACTTCAAGATATAGAAGAGAAAATTGTAAACTTTCCCTTTGCATCCCCTAACCCCACCTAGAGTCTAAGTTAGATTGATTTCGGGAGTCCTCAATAAATCCTGAGCACTCTCCTTCTACTCTGGTTCTTTTTCTGTCTCTCCTCTCATTTCCCTGACTCATTTTCCTTTCCTTTTTTTCTTTTGACTGTCACTCTTTGTAAACAAAAGATGACTCCAGCTAGAAACTGTGGCTTCCTAAGTAAATGTCATTGTTCACATCTGCTGCTGCTGGGCTCTCCTTGGAAGTGCTGTGGGGTTTGGAGGGTAATATTTAGAAAGTCAGACTAAATCACAGATACCAACAGGAGGTGCCCTGAGCAAAGGAGACAGCTGGCAAGGACTGACAGGTAGGATGCCTGCCAACTCCAGCTTCCCCAAGGAAGCTGCCAGCACTACCGAAAGAAAAGAGAGATTTAACCAAAAAGAAGCAAAACTACAAGTTTAAGTATTTTTAAAATTAAAGCACTCGAGTTGGGATAGTTAAAATTTATGACCTTAAGTATAAAAGCCTCAAATAAAGCCATCAGCATTAGATGTATGTGAGGGCACGTGCTCAGGAGACCAACGGTGTGGCTTGGACCCCTGCTGGATCACTTGGGTTAACTTTTCTGAGGAACTCTCTTCCTCTGCCACCCATTTCACTCCCAACCTATGTATTCATTGGTCACAATAGTAAGTGAAGGATCAAGATCATTGCTGGAAATGAACACATAGACACAAACAAAAAGTGCCTTAGAGCATGACCTAGGGATGGAAGTGAGGCTGGGGAAGTCAGGGTTGGACATTTCAGTGACAAGTCACTTACCAGGGACTTGATTTACAACTGGAAAGAACTAGGAAATGAGATCTCTATAAAGGTTTATAATGGTCTTGTAATATTTTCGACTTTAAGTGCTCTTGAAAGGTTATGATACATCACAATGGTGTGCTGACTTGCTACTGGTTTCTATTAAAGTACAGAGGCTCTGTCTTCTCCCATTGATTTTCAGGACACAGAGCTTCTGCAACATTAACTTTTGCTCTAGGGTTCCCTGTTTTTCTAATACCTTGGCTGCTATGAAGTTAACTCTGGTCTTTTAACCAAGGTTACAATGCACAGTGAAGTGTGAAATGCACGGGGAAGGGGTTATTTAAAGGAAGCCCACAATGAATCATGACTCAAGGTGACAAATCCTCCACTAGCGAAGTTTCCATTCCACGGTAAACATGCTTTGTCAGTTTAGGCATTTGTATGCTGGGCTTTTTTAAAGAGCACATTGGTAATGAAAGTGCTCGTCTGTGATGGCCATAGATGGGGTTCAATGTCCAGAAAGGGAGAAATGTGGGAAAAAATGCCACTAGGTATCACATGGGCACCAATCTCAAAACACTGCCATTTAAGACCATCTTCAAGAAGAAGGAAAATAAAGGTCTCAGGAGCTGAAGTAGTTTTCAAAAAATTATCCAAGTGAAATGGTTGCTGGTTGTAATAATGAGGCCATTCCCTTGCTGGACCGAAATTAGCACTCTGACAAATCAGCTTTGACAGAACTGTTTCAACTGCCTCTCATTTATCATAATTATGATGCACACTCCCTATCAGAGATGATACCTTTTTAAGCCGGCCACTGGAAGGGAAAACACATAATGCTTGCATTTGGGGCACGCATGACAATATATCTGCAGTAGTGTCCAATGCATACGCGCCAGTGCAACATTTACGGAAACAAAGCAGGACCATCATCCACGCTCGGGAAACAACGGCCTGGTAAGCATGTTTCCCTTAATGCAGTGAGAGCTGCCTGGATGATGCTGCTCATTCAAGAAATCCCATGGTAATTGAATGAACTCTTGAGTGCACATTAGAGATTAATATTTTAAGAGCTGACATTTTACAGAGACAGTCTAAGGATGACATTATGTGTGTCACACAAGGCAGAGTCCTCTGTAGATTAAAAATGCCACCATGCATGCAAGAAAGTCCCAAGAAATTCAAAGATATGAGCAATAGAACTAGATATTAACATGGTAATCTTTGCTGGGAAATAGCCACTACCCAAGGGCTAGGGAAAGACATAACCACACTATGGCTTCTCACTCCCAAGGCTCCCTCTCAAATGGAGTCAAGAGGAAGAAAGGAGTTCTGTGGGCTGGAAGCACTGAGCTTGACCTTTACCTTATCTCTGAGGAGAAAGGCAGGCAGAGAAGAGAAGAGGAAATCCGCCACTGCCCAGCGACAGTGGCCGATGTGGCTGCAGAGAAGAAGCCAGGTCTTGAGTTTGGGGAAGCAGAGAAGCAACTGCGTGTACATGAAAGAGGAGCTGTTCCCAGCTCTTCCCTCCCACATCATATTCCTGCCTTCCAAGACTATGGTGGGTGAAGCTGCAGATAAGGGGAAAGCCATACCCAGACTATACCCATTCATGTGAATTTGAGGGCCAATAACCAATTCAGCAAGCCTATCTCCTCCCACGCCATCAGCTTTTCTAAGAAGAAAGGAAGGGGTGTGGAGGAGATGCAATATACCTGGTTTATGCCCCCCAAACAAGGAGGGGGCAGGAAGGAGCTGAATCACTTCACTCTCTTTGCCAGAGGTGGCTCAGATCAGGCTGTTTCTTTTAAGAGCTCAATAAGCAGATCCTTTTCTGATTCCATGGCCAAGGCTAGAAGACAGGGAGACTCCTTCCGGAGCATTCCTATTCAGCTAATATGCGAGCTTCAGGAGAGAAGGGTGGCTACCCAAGCTGCCAAGCACGGGGGTGCTGAGATGCAGCCCGGGCTTTAGACACCTACTCATCATATGGGGCCAGGAGGTGATAACCATTCACAGGGATGGACCAGATGGAGGGAGGTAACCAGTCTGCTCTTAGAGTTCAACTGTGGGGCCAGTGTTCCCAACCCATCTGATTAGCATCACCTCTGTGGCAACTTCCTGCTGCATCATGATCACAGGACCCCCGAGGCCTCAGCCTGGATTTGAGATCACTGGGTAGGCAGCCTCTCCTCTGGCCTGGTTACCTCCATTCACAGCATTCCAGCTCTTCGGCAAGGAATCTGCTGGGAGACTGGAAATCTCAATGCTACACTGTGTGTTCTGATGCCCATTCTGTGGCTCCTACCACACACACTGCCAGGTGGTGGTTCTGTGGCTCTTCTTCTTCCTTAGCTGAACTACCTCTGGCACAGCTGCAGAGAGCTTAGAGCTCCCTCCAGCACACTGCATGATGCCACGCCCCATACCTCTTGAAGGCAGCTCACATCAGGGTCTCTGTTGTGCCCAACAGGGTGGCCACGTTCTCTAGAAGACCCTAATCCAAAGTCCCCTTGGGAGTGAGATACCTTGCTGAACCATGGTCTTAGCAGGGTAGGACTTGGCAAAATACCAGGCCCCTCTCATGGCTCTGGGTGAGTTCAGATATTTCTCACAGCTGGACTCTCAGGGAGCATGCGAGCAAGAGGTCATTATTCCCTTCTAACAGTGCTCAAGGTAAAATATTTCCCTTTCAGTGCACAGGCTTCTAGAAATAAAGCATATGAACTCTAGTAGTGACTCCAATCTACACCTGTATACCTTGTAGCACACCAACCATGCAGTGACTGTCCACTAGAGTCAGACCAAGCGACTGTTTCCAAATACACATTTGTGTATTTATTTGTGTTTGTGAAAGGAATGTGCCTATAGGAAATATGCTGATTACCAGTTCTGGACTATGCACTGTGATAGACACAACAATAATAAAAAGATGAATAAAAAAATCTTGTGCTTGCCTGGAGCAGATAGTCTCAGAGGAAGTTAAACATCTAAAGGTACCATTAAAAAATGATTCAAAGTAGAATAGAATAAACACAGCCTAGAGATGAAGACACTGTACACATGCTAGGGGTGTGCAGGGGAAGAAGGGGTCAATTCTGATGAGGTGGGATTCATAGAGAAGGCCACAACTGAGATAGAGAAAGAAGAGTGTGCAGAGAGAAGGGCTCTATTTTGCCCTTACTGGTTGCTTGACATCAATCCCTATGCAAACCTAGTAACAGTGACAAATTCTTCCAAAGCCAATGTGAGAGGGAATAGATTACCATTGCCTCCTTGAGTCTTTCAAGGGAAAAATATCCTAAAGGTGAAAAATGTTAAATAAGTACAACTGTACATTTCACTTTGGAAAATCTAAATGGTAGATTACAAATAAACATTCGAACATATGATTCCAAAATGAACTACTGCTTTCTTAATGAATTACCTGAGAACCAAGGGCACCCAGATGTCACATCTGGATATAGAAACTACTCCAGGAATGAACCTGGATCAGCAGGCAGGTCCCCAAGCACAAGGCAGGCTCTGTCTCCACCTCCACAACTCCGAAAAGCTGTATCTCTTACAGGCCCCAAGGTCTCCATCTAGGATGTCCATTCATCATCTACGCCCCGCTCACCTCATACAATCTCATAGAATTATACATAACAATCAAATAAGGCCAAAGGGATGGAAAGGAAGTGAAAGGCAATGTAAAATGAGTGATTACTATACTAATGATATTTGGATAATAGTGTATTAGGGATACTTTTATCTGTAATAATCAAGAAAGGAATTTCCATTGAATTTTGCTTAACTGAAGAGGAGAGAGAGGAAACCCTGACTGCTTATTGTGAGACAGGCACTGTGCTAAACATTTTATAGGTGCTATTCAACTTGCAAAACTATCCTGAGAATCCCCCTGCCATTTGCTGATGAGGAAAATAAAGTTCAGAGACATTACTTATTTCCCTAAATTGAATTGCTGGCAGACTTGTTCCATGTTGCATCAGACAGCAGAACTTAGACCAACTGGTATAAATTACAGTGAAGTATGTTCTCTTCAATCTGAAATGTCTGAGAGGAGAAAAAGCTACACAGCTAATGGTGGAGGGGAAACAGATCCAGGTTTGTCAGATTTCAAAACACAAGCTCTTTCCCCTGGATCCAGTTGCTTTCCTATGATAACTGTGGATAACAGGTAGAGGTAACTCATATGCTTAACACTAAAACAATAGTTAATATTTAATTTAATATTTTTAGCTTTTTAAGTATTTAGTAATCCCCTAATAAATGTTAACCATCATGTTCAGGGATTTATATGGTATTTCATTTTATTTAGATGGTTCTTTACATCTTTTGGTGCTTCGGAGTCATGTTTGTGAATATAAATTGTTGTAGCAGCAAAGCATGGCAGTTCTAGATAATTAAATGTCCAACTCACTATAAGATGACAAAAAATGTAATGTAAATACATCTGGAAGAGACCTGCAACACCAAAAATTTGAGAGGCCAAGAACGATCCCCTCATTGTGGGCACAGAGGATCGTGGAAATGGAAGGAATCCACAAGACTCTCTAGGTTCATGGACCCCTGTACTGTGCCCACACCCAGAGCCATCCAGCCCACACCTCAAGATTCTCAATGAATGGGAAATCTCATCTTTTGAGACAGTCCCTTTTAGACAACTTAGATGGAAGAGAATGTGCTTTCCAGTACTTCTCATCAGTTGTTCCTGGTTCACCTATTCAACATGGACCAAGTTCCAGGTCATCAACTGGCAGCCTGTCACATATCTGATGAAGGCTCTCTTCTCTCCCCTAAGGTCAACGTGGGAGCAAGGCCCGCTACATATCTCCAGTTTCTCTATCCATTATTTTATACCTAGCTCCAAATGCCCTCACTATCATAGTTTCTTCTTTTCTAGGTATTTCTTAGTCTGTCCATGTTTCTCTGTTATTGTAGTGCCTGAAGTAGTTTGAATACTTATGGAACAACATGAATAATGAGGAACAGACTAGGAATAACACATTCTTTTTCTAACCATGTTTTCCTATCATCAACAAATACCTTTCTAAGCACCTAGTATGTGCCAGGCACTACACTAAACACTGAAGACACAAATATATGCTGGATAAGATTGCTCTCATAGAGCTTACATCCCGCCTATTACTGATGAAGCCTGTGGTGATATTTGTTTCACAGCAGACTTACACCAAAGCTTGCATCTACTATTCTTCCGAGAAAGTCAAAATAATTATCTAAAGTGCTCTCATCTCCTCCCAAACCACATACATCTTAGCTTCATCAGCACCTATCCACCATTCACCCCTTCTCCCATAGAAGAAGAGATGCCCTTTTTATTACTATGGCTAACTCTGCTCTTTAATCCTCTCCCTTCTGCTCTGAGGGCTGTGCTCCATCAAGTATGTGAATATGTTCATCCTCCTCCTTAGCATAAAGGCATCATCCAGTCTCTCCCACTTCATAAATACCTTTCTTTCATCCCACAACTTCTTCCAGTCTCAATCCTGCTTTTTTCAATGAAGAATCCTTGACAAGCTGGGCGTGGTGGCGCACGCTTGTAATCCCAGTACTTGGGAGGCTGAGACTGGAGGATCCGGGTTCGCAGCCAGCCTCAGCTACTTAGTGAGGCCTCTGCAACTTAGTGAGACCCCATTTCAAAACAAATAATAAAAAATAGGGCTGGGGGTGTAGCTCAGAGGTAGAATGCCCCTGGGTTCAATCCCCGGTACTGCAAAAACAAAACAAAACAAAAAAATTAAGAGTCCTTGACAGAGGACTCTTCACCCTCCCATGCACTCCTGAACCTGTTGCAATCTGATTTCTGCTCCCCGTTTCATTTCAACAACTTCTAAAATGTTTTCTTTTATTATTATTATTATTATTATTATTATATTTTTATTTATTTATTAGTGCATTGTAATCATATATCTTGATGGGTTTCAGGGTGGTAGAAGTATACATGTACACATCAGTCAATTAGCCCTCCCCCAATTCCCACCCCATTCCCTCCCCCTTCCCTCCTTCTCATGCTCAGCACAGTAGTTGACTTTGATAAGTTTGTGTATGTACATCCTGTGTATTAGGGTGTTTCCCTCTTCCCCCCTTCCATCTCCCTCAATTAGGTCGCCTTCTTTACTCATTCCTCAATGTTTTCAATGACCTCCATCCTGCCAAAGCCAACAGATAATGTGTCCTTCTCTTATTTGTTTTGTTTATTACACTTTTCATTGACTGTGACTTTGCATTTTTCTCTCTTGGTAATCTCTGCTTTATGTCTTATCACTACAATACTACTTAAACACAGAAGTAGACTTGTAAAAAAGAAAACATAAATAGTTACTCCTTTGTGGATGTCCTGACATTTTTTCTATATGTACAGTCACATACTTATAAGAACAGGATCACACGTGCCATTTTAGAAACTTCTCTGTCCCCCTACGTTTTCATGTGTTTCCTTCCATATCTCCACCTTCATTATTCACATTCTATTTTCCCCTGGCTCCTGTGGAACCACTCTCTTTGTTTTCCTTTTATCTTTAAAATCATTGCTTTTCAGTCTCAACCACAGACTTTTCATTCTGTGCCTACTTCTAAAAATGTCAGCAACCACCCGGGTCTCTCTCCCTGGGCTTCTATGTGCCCAAACTAGGAGACCACACTGTTAATATGTTACATTAACCATATTAACACTGTAGTACATGCTCATCTACCATATTAGCCAGGGCATTGTACCATATGTACAACAGGTAAGCATTGATGCTAATGCACAGAAGATGCTCAAGAAATGTCTGCTGAACTAATCAGAAAGCAAGGGGAGAAGAGAGAAAGAAGAGTGAGGGAGGGTGCTGCTGGGGAAGGTACTACTACTTAGCACAGGTGACATCAATACAGGGTTATGGCAAAGAAGAAAGAAGGGTCAAGGGAAAAATGATGGAGAAACTTTAAAACCAAACTCTCCTTCATACTTTTGCTGAGGGCTGGGTCTGCCACCCAGTTACTGAAAGCCCCATTGAATAGGAAGAAGTGGCTCCCAACTCCCCCCACAACCAGCTGCCACATCTCACTGTGCAAGAATGCCCTTGTGGGGGGTCCTGATGGGGCTGTCCCTGGATTTCACTGTTGAAGAGCCCTTCTGTCCATTCCTCCCACCCGCTGTTCATAAACTGCCTTCACCCTACCCCACTCTGACTTCACCTTTGGGCTCCTTCTGAAAGCTTTCCCAGATTAACATTATCCACCTGTCAAATTCTACTTATGATTCCTGCCCTCTAGCATAATATTTTCTGTAGCTTCTAAATTCTTACAGTTCCTATAACTCTAGAGTTGTTCAGTTGCTTCATTTTCTTGGCTCTACTGGAACACCACAGGTCTGACACCCTGTCAGTTACTGAATCTATACCCCCAAATGCCCAGTACACTGCTGTATTCCCTCTAGGTACTCAACACAGGGCCAGAGGCATTAAAATAAGGAGCGGCCTCAAAGTGTAGTGGTAAGAGCACAGATTCTCCCCTGGATTCTAATGTCACCTTCATGTACTAGTTGTGAAGCTTTGAGCAAAGAATTTATTCTCTCTGAGCCTCAACCTCCTGATCCATAGAATGAGGTAATAAAATCCACCTTGTAGAGATCTTACAAAGATTAACCAGCCGGGTGTAGTAGTGCACACCTGTAATCCCAGTACTTGGGAGCTGAGACAGGAGAAGCACAGGTTCAAGGCCAGTCTCAGCAACTTAGTGAGGCACTCAGCAACTTAGTGGAACCCTATCTCAAAATAAAAGGGGCCTGGGAGTGTAGCTGAGAGGTAGAATGCCCCTGGGGAGTTCAATGCCCAGTACCAAAATGAAAAAACAAAGATTAACCAAGATATTGAATGTAAAGAGTTTAAAAGAATTTTTGCATCTATGTTCATCAATGATATTGGTCTATAATTCTCTTTTCTTGAGGTATCTTTATTTGGCTTTGGTATTAATGGATGTTGGCCTCATAAAAGGAATTTGGAAGAATTCCATCTCTTTCAATTTCACGGAATAGCTTGTGAAGTATTTGTTTTAGTTCTTCTGTAAAGGTTTTGTAGAATTTGACTGGAAAACCATCTGGACCTGGGCTTGTCTTTAATGGAAGACTTTTTATTGCTGTTTCTATCTCTGTGCTTGCTATTGGTTGATTCAGGTTTTCTATATCCTCTTGATTCAATTTAGGTATGTTGTATGTGTCTAGAAATACACACAATGGAATTCTACTCAGCAATAAAAAAGAACAAAATAACATCATTTGCAAGAAAGTGGAAGGATCTGGAGAACGTTATGTTAAGCGAGATCAGTCAATCACAAAAAAAGAGGGGAAATATGTTTTTATTAATATGTGCAACCTAGGGAGTAGTGGGGACACACAAGGGACTCTGATTGATAATGAAGAACCCTCAGTGGGGCAAGGGAAGTGGTACAAGGGAAGGGGAAGGGCAAGAAAGAAGCAAATCGGTGGAATTACTATCATGAACAATATGTACATGTGAGAATAAACCAACATCATTTTTGGTACTTCATACGGGTGGGGGGAGGCGGGCGGGACACTAAGAGCTGTGTGTATGTATGTTAACATCAAATTGATATTCACTGTGATGTAAGACTCCAATGCACCAATAAAAGCACAAAAAATAAAAATAAAAGAAGCTGGGCATGGTGGTGTATGCCTGTAATCCCAGTACTTGGGCGGCTGAGACAGAAGGATCGAAGGTTCAAGGACAGCCTCAGCAACATTGAGATACTCTCAGCAACCTAGTGAGACCCTGTTTCAAAACAAAGAATAAAAGAGCTGGGGGTATAGCTTGAAGGTAAAATGCTGCTGGGTTCAACCCCCAGTACAAAAAAAAAAAAGAGTGCCTGACAACCTTAATATGTATGGGGAAGGGGAGGGGGTAGGAAGCCTAGCGGAAGCTCACCAAGTGCTGTGCGCATGTATGTCCCTATCACTCTGAACTATATTATGATCTAAGACTATAATGCACCAATAAAAGTATACATATAAAAATAAATTTTAAAAAGAATGCCTGGCATACAGCAAGTACTCAATAGATGCCAGATGTTAGCTGCGACAAAGAACCAACTCCTTGGAAGTAAAGAGCAAGCAGCAGCCCTGCTCCGCTCTCTGAAGTGTTAATGTCCTTGACCTCTGTAGCACCTTCAGGATCCTTTGCCCCCCCCCCTTGGTGATGGACCAGCAAGACCTGCTAAATACTCTTTTCTTTATGCACGTCACTTTCCTTAATAAGATGTGTAAGTGGAAACTCCCAATGTCAACAATTTGGAATCGAAAAACACATATTATTCCCAAGCACCTTCTCTCATTAGTGTTGCGTGATTTATACTGATTATATATATCTTACTAAAGGGTACGCTAGAAATAGCAGTAAACTCTCCATCTCCTGAGTGCTCAATAGCTCCCTAAAATTGGACTTGCTTATTGAATGAGATTTGTGAGTTCTAATCCTGTAATTAAGGCTTCATCAGTGCCTACAATGCCAGCGCTCTGCACCAGTTGATAGATACAACATAATGCAGGTTTATGTCGAATCCAGCCAGTTTGTCATATTCATCTATTAATTTAATTCTGCATCTACTGTGAGCACCCATGATGCACCTTCATTAAGGATTGGTTTGGTGACTCTTAGGTGTCAGCCAGTGCGCTGGGCACATGAGGGATATAAAGATGCTAGAGACACAACCTCACCTTTCAGGAGCTTGTCATCTGATTGGCAGATAAAACAAACACTGAGAATAACATTAAAAAGAGTACATTTTATACTTGGATGGCTGAGACTGGAGGATTCGGGTGCTCGGCCAGCCTCAGCTACTTAGTGAGGTCCTCTGCAACTTAGCGAGACCCTGTTTCAAAATAAAGAATAAAAAAATAGGGCTGGGGGTATAGCTTGGATGTTGAATGCCCCTGGGTTCAATCCCCGGTACTGCCAAAAAAAAAAAAAGAGTACATTTTAATTGTTCTTTGCCACAAATAAAAAAGTATGTGAGGTGTCAAATATGTTAGTTTGATTAATCTACCAGGTATACATATCTCAAAATATCATATTGTGCCCCATGAATATATGCAATTATTTTCGATTAAAAATAAATGCAAAATTAAAAAAAGAGAAAGAAAGAAAATGACATCAGTGTAAAGCAATTTGAGTAGCAGTAAAACAGGGATAAGAATGAACATTTCCAGTACCTTCTAGGCATCAGGTAGTCATCTGGGCACTTACCCACATTACAACCTTGGCTGAGAATTAGGAAGCTCCCACTGCCCAGGCCAGGGAAGAAATTGCCTGGACTCCTGACGCTACCCCAAACCTCAGCCAGGACTGAAATGTAGCAATGAGTCATTTCTAAGTCAGGAGAGAGGGGGTGATTACCACCACTCCTTTCCATTTATTTTTTGAGAAGAGGTACATGAAAGAATTCCATGGGTCTTTCTGGCCCTCAGTAATCATGAGCTGCCATCTATCTCCATGGTCAAAGCAGCTCAGGAGTTGGCTTTTCTTAATTTGAAAGACCTTCAAAGTCAATAAGAAGAAAACCCAGATCTCCCATACTTCCGTCTCTTCTCTTAAATAATAATGTCACCTCTGTCCCCTTTCCATCCATTTTGTTCTGACCTGTAGTCACATGCTCTGGGCAGGGACACCCTCCAGGAAGCCAGAGGTCACCTCCAGAAAATCACTTCCCATCACAAACATGTCTCAGGACAATAGGATTGGGGCAAAACTAACACAGCATGAGGCAGGTGATACAGTCCCATTTTTCCCTGAAATAAGAAAATACCCTCTTGCGCTGAGGAAGTCAGAGAGACTCTCACTCTGTTCTCTTTCTTCCTTGTTCACACTCCTAAAAGGGAATAATAGACAAAGAAATAAAGGACCATCTGCAGGAACTGGATGGCAATTCAAAGACAAGGCCTACTTCTTGGAGTTGTGCAAAGAGAAATTAGAGGATTGAACACCCTAGCACCAGGGGTTTTTACTTGATTCTAAGAGCTCATGAGAAAGGAATGCACAGGACAAAGCTGGCAGAGCTATGAGGTTGCCAAACCAAGAGAAATGAACACAGGACTGTGGTGGAGAAGGGGGAATTGTGTGCCAAATATCAAAGGAGGGGAAATGAGGTGTAGGGTAGGAGAAATAAAAGAAATAGGTAGACAATGGACACATGGGGGGGAAAGGGGGTGACTGTAGCTTTAAATCGAAAAACTCCA
>PVJS01005213.1:20278-65261 GCA_004027185.1 Glis glis
GAGGGAGAGAGAGAGAGAGAGAGGGAGAGAGAGAGAGAGAGAGGGAGAGAGAGAGACAGGGAGAGAGAGAGAGAGAGAGCGAGTGAGCGAGAGAACTGAGGCTGGCCCAAAACCCGGATCCTCCAGTCTCCACCTCCCAAAGTACTGGGATTACAAGCGTGCGCCACCACGCCCAGCCCAGAATGTATTTTAGACTGATCAAAAGAAGTCTAGAGAAAGATATTGTTCAAAGCCCAATGATATGGGTACAGCCTAAGTGCTATTCAATTGAGTAACATCAGCCTGGAGATTCTGAAAAAAAAAAAAAAACAGACCATCATCCCAGCTCTGTGCTCCACAATCAAAGAAATCTAACTCATTATATTGACACCACCCCATGTACTTCGCATGCTCACCATTTGCTTACCATCTACAGAGTTTCCTAAAAAAGAAGAGCCATGCTCCCACAGAGGAATCTCTCTGCCCCCCGCCCCCCATCTCTCAGGAGATGGCCAGCATTCCTTCTTGAATGTATATTTCTGTTTCCACTAAAACCTGTCTGTAGCTCTATTCTTTGTCTTGGAATTTTTTTCCAGCCCATGTCTACACCAAGACAAGGACCCCAGGTAGCTAAAAGGGCCTTCTAAGGTTAGAGTGGATCAAAGCCTCCACGCCTGGTGCAATACCAGAGAGGGTCACTCCTGAGTTGTCTCAGATGCATCAGGCCCCCCAGCTCCTTAGAAATGTTTCTAGGAAGATAATTTCTCAGATGTAAGTATGGACTATAATACACTTTTATTGCTTCACAAAAAAAGTCACAAAAAATACCTTTACTTTCCTAGGTGGCATCCATGAATGGATGGCTGAAAAAAGGACCCACATCTGCATAAGTCACCTTGCAAAGATGCAAGCATAGCATCACAACCAAATGAAATCCTAGGTTGAGCGTAGTCAGACTAGATCTGGATCTCTACCTCTGACCCATGGTCCCCAGGACATGAGGTGGGAAGACATGGCCGTCTTTGCAGATGGCAGTATTGCGCAGTAGAAAGATATTGGTTTGGGAGCCAGACAGGGCTAAGTCCAAATCCTAGCCCCACCACTTAAATCATCAGTGTGACTCTGCAAAGAGAGCTAAGACTCAGATATAATGGATGCTGGATAATATATACTGCATAGAATTAAAAACTAGACCTATCATTAAATCCTGCTTCACAGCAGTCTTTACTGACAAACCTCTCCTTTAGCACTTAAAATCCACTCCATCTATTCAGCAGATATTTACTGAGTACCAAGTAGAGGGAGATTAAATTGTTTATTTTAAACCATGAACAGAATAGGCAAGGTCGCTGCTCTCATCAAGTGTTCTAGTCGGGGGGGACTTAAGTAAAAAAAATAATAGATGATATGCTTTAAGACTAATAAGTTTGTAGGGAAAAAATAAAGCAAGACAAGGGGCTACAGCCTGACCGCGTACTTCAGGATCTCACCATAGATGACACTGTTTCTCAGTACCCTCCCTGTGTGTCAATCTATATCCTGAAGCAGGTTGTGAACTTCACAGGCACACAGCCCATGCCTTACAAGTCTTTAATCCCTGTGATATCTGCTAGAGTGCCAAGTACATGGAAATGCTCTGCAGATTCATATCAATCAACTAAGAGTGAAACAACTATCGAGGATTCCAAGTTAGACACCATGTAATTCCATCCTTTGCTACTTGGCATCATTATGAAAGACATAGAAACTTTGTTTTGGGTTTTTATTTTTGCGGTACCGGGGATTGAACCCAGGGGCATTCCACCTCCACGCTATGCCCCTGGCCCTATTTTTTATACTTTTATTTTGAAACCGGGTCTCACGAAGTTGCGGAGGGCCTCACTAAGGCGAGAGAGAGAGAGAGCTGAGGCTGGCCGCGAACCCGGATCCTCCAGTCTCTGCCTCCCAAAGTACTGGGATTACAAGCGTGCGCCACCAAGCCCGGCTGACATAGAAACTTTGAAAGCACAGTCCCCTCACTACTTCTGGACCTGGACCTCATTGCTGGGACGAGGTTGAACCCGACACAGCATTGCCCCTTCTATGGCAGTGTCTCTGAGCACCTTTCCCAAGGATACTCCATCATACCACACCCCAGCCATCTGACCCCAAGTCGCACATGCCTAGCCTTCAAAATAACTGGCAAATTTCTGAATAGATCAACAGCCTCTTTCCTATACAGTTGTTTTAGAAGTATGAAGAAAAGGGCAGAGGTGTTTCACCCATTTGAAAAGGAAAGTATTTTTATTTCACACTTTGCCAAAACCTCTTAGTCCTTTCAGCCAGGAGGTCACGGATCCATTCCCTTAAATTGGAAGGCATATTTTCCTTCTCTTTCCCTTCCCCCTAGGGCTCCCACTAGAATCACTACCACTACAATCGACTCAAGCCAACAAAAGCAGGTAGATAAGACCCAAAGGCAAGTCCTGGTAGGAGGCCAGCATCTGATCTTTGGGGCCTCTGCATCCTTTGTTTCCAAACAAAGTAACAAGAGAAAAAAGCACAGGTAGGAGTCAGCAGGTAGGAGGACTCTGGGGCTGTGCTCCTCTGCACAACAAAGTCACCAGCCTTCAGGTTAAAGCTCCCATATCCCGATTCCTTTTGTAGCTCTTAGGGACGCTGAAAGCTCCATGCTTTGTGAAGCACACATCATATTAATTCATATTTTATCTATCCACTATTTGTTAGGTACCATCTAATGAAAGCATCTGCACTAGACATATAGGATTTTCAAGTGTGAGAAGAAAAATCTCGGCCCCCAAATAACTCATAAAACAGCAGTGCCCTCAGAACAAGGCAGAATCAACCAGTCTCACTGCTGAAGCCAAAGGAAAGATCCCTAGGGATCTGGGTCTTTGTAAAGTACAGCCGCATGGCTAAAGGCCCTGCAGGGAGGCTGCTCTTCTGCGCCTCTAGGAAAAGTGCTCAGATGCCTACATGGACAGCGTCATCTGGCCTGCTCCATCCACATGCACCTGGCCACCCAGATAATGAGCCAAGTGCCTTGTCCACGTCTTCCCTGACAAATAACTGGCCCCATCCCTGGTTACCGGGCAGGAGACATTTAAGCAGAAATATAATGTAGGTTATGATCTCCAGGCCATGAAAGATTCCAATCTTTCAACTCTCTGAAATTGAACATATAGGTTTCTGGAGTTGGAGAAGGGAAGGCACGGTGTTTGGCTCATCTTGGACTCATCTGTCATCCAAGAAGACTTGATGTTTGTGGGGGTATGTATTATAATTGACCAATCCTTGAATCATAATAAACATCTTTTGGTATCACTTATTTGGCAACTTACCAAGTATTCATTAATAACATAATGCATATCATTCCTTGTGGTCCTGGTAACATGCAGCATTCCTCCTGAGTCTTTGCTCCTGCTGGACCATCTCTGTACTCCTTCAACTCTTCTGGGAGTTAGGACTGAGCTTAAGCCCATCTGAGTTCAGGTGACAGTCACAGCACAGCCTGAAGGAACCTCACCTGTATGTATCTGGGTCTCATGCCCCTATGTTTACATTTCTACATCACGATGCTGGAGTCTCCTACATGCCAAAGGATGAAGCCCCCAACTAGCCCTTTGGGAAGCTACTGTCTTGAAGCTGTTTTCCAGTGATGCTGAAGCTGAATCTCATCTGCTTGCTTTCCCAGAACAAATCATATCCATTTGTGAGTGGGAGGCTAGGTTAGAGGTGAAATCTGTGGTCCATGAATTGTCATTCCTGGGAAAATTATATGAAGTGAAGCTCCATGATGTTGGTCTTGCCGGGACCAATCTCCAACTCAAAGAGCTTAACAACATCCCCCACCCCCACTCTACAACCAATCAAACAAGGCAAGAGGGCAGAGCCGGCCACTCTGGGCCTGATGGGGTCTGTGTGTATCACTGGAAGGAAGGGATGCTCGGGGCGGAAGTCAATGGAGGAAAAGTAGCCCCATGTGCTGGCAGGATGGTAGGGAGCAGTGGGGAACAGGGTGCACGTGTGCATTTATGTGTTTACACTTCTAGGGACTGACCAAACCAGGAGACAGAGGGATAAGCAAGAGAGACACAGCCACTGCCCTAGAAGAACTGGCATTTTAAAAACAAACTCAGATTTTTTTACAAAAACCAAGTGAAAGATACCACTTGGAAAAATCTCTCCCAAGGCCAGGCAACATGAGGTGACACTGGTGGTGGCCGATGGGCTGGTGACTTGCATGCCTGCTCCTGCCCACCTGCCCCCAGCTGGGGACCCAATGAGAAAAGGGAGGGGACAGGGGAAGAGAAGAACAGGAGAGTAGACCAATCCCTCTGCAGACCACAGCTCTGATTATTCATAAAACACTTTTTCAAATGAAAACTGTCATTTCAAAAAAAAAAAGAAAGAGAATCAAGGAGACAGAGATATGAATGTTGAAAGAACAAGGATGGCTGCTCTTAGGAAAACAAGGACTCCAAACACCAACATTAATGAGCAAATTTATTGGTAGGGAGAAATTCCAATCAATACTAATTAGGCTCAGCTGGCCACTTTTCCTTGTTGGGTTTAATAACACTTCCCGGCCCTTATTTGATTGGAGTCCCCACACGCGCATACTAACGAGGCTGGCAGCACAGAATCCTCCTCCAGGCTTCTAAGAGGGCCCAGGTGTATGTCAACCGTGATATGTGAGGCTTCGGTCATGAGTTCAATTGGTTTGCTGGTTAGTCCCCAAAGTTTACAACCCACGTGTGTGACTGTTACACATGGCTGAATCCAGTCATCTAATGGTTCCGAGGGACAGCACATGAAAGAAAGACCACAAGCTCCCTGCTGAAAACCCTGCTTCCCACAGTGATGTGCTGATGGTCTCTCCTCACGTTTCCCTGTCAGTTCCTCTCCCCAGGGACTCCCATGGATGGCCGGCCACTCCCTTCACAGGACTGGGGCCTGATGTCCGGACTTCTCAGTCCTGTTTCTCTCATAACTCCAGTCTCATGAATTACAACTCTTTTCCTTGCTGCCTCAGAACCGGTGGGATCCTCTGCGTGTTCTACCAGCTTCTACAGATGTGTTTCCTCTTCCTGGGGTTCACTCTGGGTTCAGCGTGGGGAGGAATAGGGGCAGCAGGGGGCTCCTAAGTGAGGGCTTTGGCAAGGAGCTGGTCTTCTTCTGCGGGTTGCCTTTGCTGCTTCAAATTGGCTGGTTGTCAGTTTTTTCTTTGTGGCCAATGTTTCCAAATGTGAGTGTTTTGTGGGAAGCTTTTGTTGGTTCCTTGGAGGGAAACTCCCACCCCTTGGATGTTAGATATCCACCTCAAGTTTGCCACATTCCTTCCTTCCTCTGACCTCTATTAGAGAAGGCCCAATACACAGCCTCCTGCTTCTGGGACCCCCTCATCTGGTGGGCACCCGTCTTGGCAGGTGGGAGAGATGGGCTGAAGAGAAGACACCAGTAAGATGGTTCAAGCCCAGCCACTTTCATGGGCCCTACCCAATGGGCATGCATCTTGTGTGTTCCAGCAAGGTTGCCAAAAGGCCCCAGAGTGGACTGTTTAATTGCTCAGATCCTCCTCTCTCCTGATCTGTCACCAAACCACAGCAGCTTTGGGTATTTTGAATTCTGAAAACAAGAGTTTAGACACCCCTAAACTTTGTGAGCTATTCTCTTAGGATATCTCTGAAGCTTAGAAAGGGGTACTCTTTACCATTCCCCCAGGGGATGGGGAGTAAAGGGAATGAACAGCTTCTGTATCTAACTAGCTCTCTTCCTCCATATCCCTACCCCTCTTCAGTTCCGTAATACTGCAAGATAGGTGGTAGAGGGGCTGATTCTGAGGCAGGATACTCCAGGAGTTTTTGCAGCCCCTCTCAAGCTTCAAATATAGGCTCAGTCACCTCTGTCCTAGCTTTGGGTCCTCACTAGCTGCCCAGAACACAAAGAAAAATACAACTTGACCTCATGTTCCAATAGTCACCTACCCTTAACTCATGGGGCAGCTTGAGGAAGGCTGGATGGTTCTACACAAATCCATCCCTAAAGAGGGCAAGTCAAGCAAAACCCATCCTCATGGGTCAGAGATGGTGTCTTCTCATTCAAAGGACCTTAGCACCTTCATGGTCTTGAGCTGAAGTCTCCCCACGATCTCCTAGCATCTCCCTACACACCCACTCACACACATTCTCCCAGCACCTCCAGAGACTCCCATACATGCACCCACAGCCTCGGGTGGCCTGGACTCTGGGTAGAGCATGGTGCCTTTGCCCCTAAACCCACATCTCAAGCTTCAAGACACAAGTCCTACACTGAACTCTGACCAGTGCCTCAGCTAACACTAAAACGTCCTCAGTCTTCAGAGTTTCGGCTTCAAAGTGCAATGCCCACGTTCATCTATAGTGTTCCTGAAAGCAAGTAAGTAATTACTTAAATGAATATTTTTGAGCCCTATAGATGGTCAGAACTAAAGAGGGCACTGAGGATAGAGCAGAGGACAAGACTCTAATTGTAACAGCAGGTCCCCTCATCCTAAATTTATTAACCTGTCTGGTTTATCATCATCGCTGTCATGTCATCTGTATTATCATCTCTTTCTGTTGGAAAAGTCATTGGCATCCACTGCCCAGCTCCCTGACGAGCCTGTCAGCCCTCAGTTCCACCCACTTTGCACACAGCACAAGCTTTGCATGCCCGTGATGTACAACAACATAGACGGAGCCTGCTTCACTTGAAATTCTCAATAAAAACAGATCTAAGTGATGAATATTTTATCCAGGGAAGAGAACAATTTCAGGGCCATTTCTAATAACATGTCAATCCCAGACAGGAGTAGGAGGGAGCTAGAGAGTAATGAGGTGGATAAGCATGAGGGGGAGCCAGGGCTCAACAACTGGGGTGTGCAGAGGAGGGGGAGAAAGAGGAAAAAGAGCGTAGAGCCAACCCAGTCTTGACTGAACAGCTCTGAGCCCATCCCTGTTTTAAAGGATGAAACCAAAGCCCACAGAAAAGTGATCTCAGAAGCTCACACTGCAGAGGACTATGGCAGTCCTAAACACCAAGATACTCAATGCAAGTCCTCAGAGAACAGTGTTGTACAATGTTCTGAGAGGGATGAGCAGGGGTGGGGATGAAACCCAAAGGAAACCATGAAACCCCACAGCAGAGTAGATTGTGATCCCAATACCCTGGTGTTTGGGTTTGGGGCCTATTACCCTGTCCTCAACTCATACCTCTGAAATATCTCTCTTCTGCCTTCATATGTGTGTGTCTGTCTTCCCCTGGATCGAGCATCACCTCAGCAGAAGAAATAACATCCTCCCTTCTACCTGGAAGGTTCCATGGCTAAGGAAGCTGAGCAGCCTCTCTCTCCCCAAACCTTTCAGAGTTCCAAAGGCAGACACCAGACACCGGCAGCATCTCAGAAGGAGACAAATATGACGCCCACATTACTGACATTTTAAACAAGCAAAGCACTGATTATTGGTCCAAGATGCAAGCAGAAAGAGGGGAGCAAGCTGACGTCTGAAGAAGAGCAAGTGGCTGAGGCTGCCACGTTCCAGAAGTTCAGCCTGGGTTCCAATATCATAGACCTTGACTTTCCTTGTTGTGGGCCAAGAAGCCACCCTCGGGCTCCTCTTTCTGAGCAGCAGCAGTATCCACAGCTTCCATATCTCATCTCATCTTTCCTCCGCAGCCCCTTGGTCTGGAGCCTTAGACAGAGGGATACGGTGTAACATGCAAAGATGGTGGAGAAAGCTGGATGTGGTGGTGCACGCTTGTAATCCCAGTACTTGGGAGGCTGAGACAGGAGGATCACAGGTTTGCAGCCAGCCTCAGCAATTGAACAAGGCCTTCCACAACTTAATGAGACCGTGTTTCAAAATAAAAAAATAAAATGGGGTTGGAGGTATAGCTCAGAGGTAGGATGCCCCTGGGTTCAATCCCCAGTACCACACACACACACACACACACAAAAAAAAAACATGGTGACAAGTCACTCTAATGAAGGAAAAACCACATCTAATCCCTCAGGCAATGCACGTTGAGTACAGGTACTATGTTAGACGCTGGAAATGTGAGATGAAGAAGTCCACTTCCTGCTCTCACAGTCCAGCAAAGACAAAGAAAGCCACATTAACACAGAAGTCAGTGCAAAGGCAGGCAAGAGCCGTCCTGTGAGGGTAGAAAGCCAAGGCCAGCGTCTCAAAGGAAATGCCTACGTCCGTAATTGTAAGACCACCAGGCAAACACAAGAGGCTTCCATCTGCTTTCATGGTTGATATCTGGAAAAAATTGCCTTCAGTCCCAGAGAGCTGCATCATCCAAGGGCCCAGTCCCTCCCTGGATGCTGGTCTAGAGAGAGGGTTATAAATGTCCCTTGTCTCAAGGCAGGACGACTGCGAAGGGAATACCAACTCCAGAGCACCAGGGGAAAACTCAGGGAAGCTTTTACTGTAGCCATACAGCAGTTCAATTTTCCCTTTGCTCAATTCTGCTTTTCTCATGCTCTCAAAGATAGCCATTCCATAAGCATTTCCCAGTGAGCCACCTGCACACAAATCTCCATCTCAGGATCCATTTCCCAGATAAGCCCCAATCTCAGCCAGGCACGGGACACTGGCAGCATCTCAGACGGAGACAAATATGGCTCCCACATTACTGATATTTCAAGCAAGCAAAGCAATGATTATTGGTCCAACATGCAAAATTTTCTCCAAAGCCCTCTGCAAGTTACGAGGTCTTGAAGAGTCTCTAAGGAACATTCCAATGCCCAGAGGAGCTTTCTTAAAACTTATCCTTCCACCTGCTTCCCTGGGTACCATCCTCATCCTTCAAAAGTCTGTTTTCCCATGAAACAAAATGTCAGAGCTATCGTCAGAAATGCAAGTGAAGAGAAAGCCACCCCCGGGACAATCAATAATGCTGAGAGAACAGCATGGCTGCAGAACTTCTAAAACTGCTGGTCATGGATTATGAAGCAGAAAGAAAGGTCACCTGTGAGCAGTGTAGTTGACTGTAAGCATGGCTCGTTTTCCTATCAGACTATTTTAGCCACTTTGTGGAAAATCAAAACTGAGACACACTGAAATGGCTTTGAGGGTGAAGGGAAAATATCAGGTCCTTTTTCCAACACTTCACCACTGCTGAACTTTCCATGAGCTTCTCCTTTCTGCAAGGCTTTGTGTCTAGTTACAAAGGCAAAGGCTTCTCCAAAGAACCTTGGTTACCGGAGCAGGCTAGGAGCCTGTAAATCATTTTGTTTCCCACCTCCCCCAATAAATCGTTCATTAATGTTGCTATGATATTTAAAATTTAAAATGGTTTTATGACTTGGGATTTAAAAAAGAATTATTCCAATAAATTTCTTATAACCAAGAAGATTCCTGGCATTTTGATTAAGTAGCTCCTTGTGATGATAAAGTTTTATCCTGAATAACAAACGAGGAAAGCATTAATCACTTTAAAGTCACTGGTGGCTGGTCTCTGGAGCCAACAGTCCAGCTGCCTCTCCTAGGGGATTACTCAGAAACATGGTTTCAAAAACAAAAACTCTACCAATCTTCTAACAGAGTTAAGGTTCTTAGAATAATTACTAAATCTGAGCTGTCTCCAGAGTAATGCAGACTCATCAGAATCATGACAGGTCATATTGGGTCCCCTCCTTCCAGCTGCTCTGGGGTTGCATCAGGGCGCTGTATTGGTCAGGGTTCACTAGATCAATAGAATTCACAGAATGAAGAAAGGAAGGGGGGAAGGATTTATTAGATCAGCTCACAATGTAGTCCTGGGTTTCGACTGCACGTGAAGAATCAGAGGAATCAGTAGCTGGTTGGGCGGCCTAAGAGCTGGAGCCTTAGGATTGAAGCAACCACCAATTCAGTCCAGTCCAAGATGTGAAGATATGGAAGCTCTTTGGAGAAACGATGGTGAAGTTTCAGCTCAAAGCCTGGAGGCCGACGATCTCAGACAAGAGCAGAAAATCAAGAAGCTCTTCAAGGAAACGGCAGAGTTGGAGACCAATGATCTCAGACGAGAGCAGACGCGTTTTCTTCAGGAAGAGTCGCGGCTCACTCTACGCAGCTTTCTCCTTCCTTTTATCCAAGTCCTGCACCTATCAGAACCCTGCTACCCACATCTAGGGCAGGACTTCCGGTTCAATCTGCTGTTACACAACCAAAGTCACAAGATCTCAGGAGGGTCAAGTTGACAAACCAGACCAACTATCACAAGCGCTAAACAAACTGCCTCTTTGCTAACTGCTAGCCCTTCCCCTGGGCTTCACTAAAACTCTACAGGCACTGAAATTTCGTGGCTATGGTACACAGCCCATCCTACAAGGAACACAAGACTTCAGAGAAGAGCTGGGGCATTACTGTTGAAACCCAAATACTGGCTAATAGCAGGATTCGTTCATCACCTGTGCCCATTAGCTCTGCACCAGTCTTTAAAAGTTCTCATCCCAGCTTTAGACATGGTCACTTTTGAAGACGAGGTGAACCCATGAGAATGCAATGGTGGGTTTTGGTGGTGTTCAAGGTATCACTTTCCCACCCCTCCCCATCCCAGGTTTTCTGCAGGGGAAGGGAGTGGTAAACAATAGTTATTAAAGGCCCACATGAGCTCATCATTGCGCTCATAGCTTTGTATCATTTAAGCTGCACAACAATCCTGAAGTTGGCATTAATGTCACCATTTGCAGGAGAGAAAAATGAGGTTTAAAGAGCTTAAATAACTTACCTAAGGACACACAGAAAGTAAAAAGGCAGAGATAAACTTCCAACTTCAAGTGCCAAAGTGATTTTTTTTTCTACTGTAGAGACAGATTTCTTCTCTCTCATGTACTTTTGGATGTAGACATATTAACCAACCGTGCTTCTTATGCATAAGTTGTTTACAATGTAGTTAGAAACCCAGGCCAGCTGAAGATGTACAGCTGGGAATCAGCATGGTGCAGGGGAAGGGTGGGGGCAGGGCTGGGTGCACACAGTGAACATCTTCCTCTCTGGCCCCCTTGAGCCTTTGGTACATGAGTCGCAGGGTGGATGAAGACTTGTTTTTATTTTACAAAGCAAACCATGAGGAGTGTGATCGATTCAACACTGTCAACTTACTGCACTTATAGATATCTTAATCTTTTCCAACTTTTTTCTTCTTTATTTTTATCCTATAATAATGCCACAGGGTCTAGAGGGTATATATTCTTCTACTCACCTTACAGAGAGCAAAAATGAGGCCTGACTTGCCCACCACTCTCCTAAGTGGAGAACCTAAACTCAGGTGTGCCGACTACCAGACGTTTTGGGGTGATGGGTACCTTCCCATATGCTTGACCCCCACACACTCTTGTTCATATAGTTTCAGGGATTTGGGGAACCCTTACCATTACCTTGGATTTCCTGGAAGACCATGGCTCAATATAAACCCTTAGACAAGCCCACACTCAGCCAGTCCATCCTTCATATGTAATTGACAAAATGCATTCCCTAAAAGGCCTCGTTACCAACGGTTACATATAGGCATACGGTTCATTCTAGGAACCTAAGCTTATGTTGAAAACGGAAAGAAACAATGTCTGATCCTCATCCCTCATCCTATTTCCAATAATAAAAATAAAAAACCCAACAACAGTACCTACCTTACTGCTTGGCATGTATTATACCATTCAATCCTCACAAGTATTCTTTTTTTTTTTTTTTGCGGTACTAGGGATTGAACCCAGGGGCATTCTACCTCCAAGCTATACTCCCAGACCTATTTTTTTGTTCTTTATTTTGAAACAGGGTCTCACTAAGTTGCAGAGGGCCTCACTAAGTAGCTGAGGCTGGCTGCGAACCCGGATCCTCCGGTCTCAGCCTCCTCACAAGTATTCTTTGAGGTGGTACTCTTGAAATCCCTATTTTATGGATGAGCAAACTGACACACAAAGACATCAGGCAGCTTGCACAAGGTAGGAAGCAGCACAGCCAAGACTGAAACCTGGGAGTCAGGCTGCAGAGCCCGTGTCCTTACCACCGCCCCACCCTGCCATCTAGCATCCATCCCGGGATCCCTTCTCAGGTGCTGAACCAATGAACATCCAACTGCTAGTGAGTGGGTTCTCAACTAGCCTGCTGCCTGCTCCCCAAGGCACCACAAAGAAACAGAGCCCTGGATGTGGCATGGGCATCGAGCCCTGGCTGGGCGCCTGTCCCCACCTTCAGGATCCCCCACCTCACTGCTTCCTTCTCCAGGTCCCTGGCTGGGATCCCAGGTCATTGCTCCCTCATTTGTTCTTTATCAATGCATTCAAACAACTCACAAATAATTACTAAACACCTATTTTCAATGACTTGTTCTAGGGTCTGGGGATATCACCTTTTAAAGCAGCTACTATTTTTTTTTTTTGTACTAGAGATTGAACCCGGGGTGTGTTCTACCTCTGAGCTAGACCCCGGCCCTATTTTATATTTTATTTTTAAACAGGGTCTTGCTAAGTTGCTGAGACTGGCCTTGAACCTGAAACCCTCATGTCTCAGCCTCCGAAGTACTAGGATTATAGGCGTGCACCACCACGCCTGGAACAATTACTACTTTTGTCAACCCTTGTATCACCTCACACCAAGCGCCCCTGGAGCACTGTGCTTCCTCCTGCCTGCCCGCAGGGCTGCCCCTGCACCAACACCTGTTTGCCTAGCCTTAGCTCCTGGGCCGGCCTCTTTCCTAGAAGTTCTTGGGCGCTTTCCCCTAGTTTGCGTTGCTTTGGTGAACGCAGGCGAGTACGGAGGGCAGAATGGAAATGCTCCCTAAGACAAATGGCAGCTGAGAATGGCCGTTCCTTCTGACACAGACGCTACAGCAGCAGGGTATGAGAGGAGAGAGTAAACCACACAGCCGTCTCATCAGCATCTTTTCCAAGCCCCTCTCAGGCTGCTTCATGAAACGATCACCCTGTCGCACAGTTGTTTATACTCAGCCTACATGAATATCTTTGCATTTTGACTTTTGGATGCCATCCAGCACTTCAAAGCCAATCTGCTCTGCTCTCAACCCACCCTCGAGAACCACCTCCTGCACCGTATGGCACACCTGCTCAGAGGGAAATGGGCCCTTGAGGGAGGTGCTAAAGCCGCTGGGGGCCTGGGTCACATTTATGAATGAGCCATTTGGAGGGAAACTAGGGACTTTCAATTACCAGAGGCTTTGGAAGAAATGAGATTTTCATGACTCATTTAATCACATTTTTCCCAGCTCTCAGCTCAACATTATGTACACAATGGGTACCCAATACATTTTAGAGAATAAAAATAGTAACTATATTATTGGAGAATTGCCAAATAGAGGCCCTCAGGACCTGCCTTAATGAACAGATAAAAGCAATATGCCTTCGTCACTAGTATGAATGCTGCTTAGGGGCTAGGGACCTGTTTCTTAATGGGATTACACATGTCCCTGCAATTTTCTATTAATACTATTAGGAAGTCCAGCAATTTTCTTTTTCGTACAGAACTAATTCAAATTTCTACTCAGGCTGTATTTGAATTATGAATCATAATATTTTCCTTATAATCTATGAAACTTTATTCTCTATATTACATTTCAACCCACAATGCCATCTCCTGACCATGTAAGCCTTCTGAGACCATGTGAAAAGATCCAGAAAAGCCTTGGTGGACGCCTGGGTTCAAAGCAGCACTATCTGTCATTTCACAGAGCTACGTGTCAACCCAGCCATCCAGGCTCCATTCCCCCCTCGTTCTTACCCACCGCGATTCACTGTCCAGTCTGGCCACTTCGACTCTCATGATGTCTCTCAAATAATTCCATCCCTCCAGTCTCACTTTCATGATGAAGATTCACGCCCTTCTGGTTCATTTCCCAGCAGGCATTGCAACCAATGCCGTACGTACATACTTGTGTGCCTGCAGCCTCACCACCACCAGCTGCCAAACACTCCCCACACCAATACCAGGTAATCTTTTTTTTTTTTTTTTTTGCGGTACTGGAGATGGAACCCAGGGGCATTCTACCTCCAAGCTACACCCCCAGCCCTATTTTTTATTCTTTATTTTGAAACAGGGTCTCACTAAGTTGTGGGGGGCCTCAATAAGTAGCTGAGGCTGGCCGCGAACCCAGATCCTCTGGTCTCAGCCTCCCAAGTACTGTGATTACAAGCGTGTGCCACCATGCCCGGCAAGATAATCATTTTAATAACAAAATCTGATCCTTTTAATCCTGTGCTTAATGCTATGCAGAGGCTCCTCATTGCCTGTGTGGGATTAAGCCCCAGCTCCCTGGCCAGTCTCTCAAGACTCTCCACATTCAGGCCTTTTCCTCTCATCACGAGATCCAGCATCTCTGTCTAGCCACACTGGACCTCATTCCTCCACACACTCATCTCCAAACCTCTGGACCTCTGCCTCTGCTCCCCCCCAGCCACACCCTCTTCCCCATCTGCCAGGCTCACAGCATCATAAGCAAATGCTCAAATCCAGCCCTGGTGTCACATTCTCTGAAATATTCCCCGGCTTCCCAGGGCAAGTTGATGCTCCTCCTTCTGTATTTTCTTCTTTACTGTTCGTGCCACTAGTAACACACTCAATCATATCACATTCTGATAAGCCCTGGGCTGCTTTGTGTCAGGGACCACATCTTACTCATATTTGCATCCTCAAGACCTGGTGTGTTGCCTGGTATAGCGCAGACACAAGAGAATGTCAGATAAATTGATTGGCAGAATTAGGGTAATTTAGGCGGGTGGGTATGAGGATAATATAATCTAAGCGAACGCATCTAGACTGACACTTGAGGGGGAGGGAAAGGAGCTCTGGTGAGAAAATAGCACCAGCTCATTGTATGGCAAATTCCCTGCCTCGTGCCCTTCAACAAATATTTAAAGGAACTTATTAAGTGTCAGGTGTTCTGCTAAGTGTTGGTGATATAATAATGGGCAAAAGCAAACATGGCACATGTTTTAATGGAACTTACACTCCAACAAGCATAAAAACAAATCAAATCATTTCACACACACAGAAAAAGTCAAAACCTGCAATGAGGCCCCCCAAAGGTAGAACATACTGTTTGGAGAAAATAACCAGAAAAGTTGACTTAGAGATGAGAGAAAGCTCTTCTGGCAAAGTGATGACTAAGTTGAATTCTAAAAGGAAAGTCTATTGAGTGAGTGGGGAAGGGATGGTATTCTAAGCAGATGGGACCACATGTCAAGTGCCCTGTGTCAGCAGGAAAACATGAGCCTTCAAGGAACCAAAAGAAAAGCCATAAGGTTGAGGTGTTGAGAGTGAGGGATGCATAATGCATGATAAGGTAGGAGAGGTAAGAGGCCAGAGTCTTAGCCAGGCATGGTGGTGCACTCTTGTAATCCCCAGTACTTGGGAGGCTGAGACAGGAGGATCACAGGTTCGCGGCCAGCATCAGCAACTTAGTGAGGCCTTCCACAACCCAGTGAGACCATTTCAAAATAAAGAATAAAATAGGGTTGTGGTTATAGCTCAGAGGCCAGAGTCTTACGGGTCAGTCAGTTCAAGAGTTTTGTTTTCATCCTTAAAGCAAGGGATGCTATGATCAGGTGTGTGTGTGTGTGTGTGTGTGTGTGTGTGTGTGTGTATGTGTGTGTGTATTTTAAGCCACTCTCATTACAATATGGAGAATGGAATGGGGGTAGGATAGGCAGAATAAATGGGGATTGACCCATTTATTCTGGGAAACTAGTTAAGTAACCTAGACAAGAGATGAGAGTAGTGACGGATATGTAGAAACTGTGTGAAAATTGGGGAGATAGTAGGTAGATAGTGTCAACAGACTTGATAATTTACAGGTGAGGATGCAGGAGATATCAGAGATGACTCTGAGAATCTGATACAAATAACAGGAGAAGTGATGGCACCACTTACTGAAATAACTCCTGATGAGATCAAATATTGGGGAAAGATCATTAATTGTAACTAACAAATATGTTTTGAGTGAATTATAAGAGAACAAATCCCAGGCAAGAGCTACTACCTGAGTGAACTGGCTGTTTGACCATGGGTAGTAAACCACTTCGAGCTTTCTAACTTTAAACAGAGTAATAACAGGACTTTTCAACTTCATAAATTTGTTATATGGTTTAACTTAAACAATACATATAAAACACTTAGAACCATACCTAGAACTTAATAAGTACTCAATAAAGGTTAGCTTTTATCACCACCTTTGCTGTGTATTTTGTCAGTCAAGAAGAGCTAAAAATTCTTCAAAAGAAAAAAAAAACTCACAAGGGCTGGGGACATTGTACAGTGGAAGAGAGCTTGTCTAGCATGCACAAGTCCCTGAGCTCAATTCCCAGCACTGCAAAGTAAAAATACCTAGTACTTAGACTAGAGGATTGGGTGTTGGAATAGACATAGCTCAGTTCATTTTATGAATGAGAAAATGGAAGCCCAAGGGGTGGGGCAACTTGGCCAGTTTTACACAGATGGGTAGAGATGATCTCTAAATTCTGAAGTCATTGTTCTCTCCAACACATTTGTGAAAACTGATGTGTTTGGGTTACAAAAACAGAAAGAAATTAAGATATCCACCTGTGGTCAGGTCAACTGACTCACTCAATACCTGTGTGATGAAGGAAAGTACCAGAGCATATATTATGGATACGGGTTAAAGTGAAAAAAATAAACATTTTTAATGAAAATTCACAATGCAGATGCAAATGTAATCTTAGGTTTCCAAATCACTGACCCATGTTATATAACATTGCTGCTTTCTGGGCTTTTGCCACAATGTTCTATGCTTTGGTTTCATTGTGCTTCACAACTTTGCCCATTGCTTTTTCATGCCCATCTCCACATCTCTGCAAGAAATAAGTCCATTTCCCCCCGGCTGTGAGACTCGGGAGGCCCAAACCCTGAAGAATCTGAAGCTTCAAGTGGAGAGAGTAGGCGACTTGCTCCAAATTACACCAGGGTGGTTTCTCTACGTAGTTTTTTTTTTTTGTCAAGTATGTAAAGGAACTCCATGAATTCTCCACAGCAACTACTCATCTTCATAATGGTTAATCCCAGTGCTGTGACCCAATCTTGCCAGATCCCAACCGGATCCCTGGTTCCTCAGAAGAGGCAATGAAGTGGGATGCAGAGGACTCTCTAGAGAGAACTGGACCTGAATCTAGGTTCTCAGACCTGCCACTTCCTGCCTGTGAGGCCTCGTCAAGTCTTTAAACTCAAAGAGCATGAGTTTCCTCATTTATAAAGTGGCAAAAACTCTCACACACTCCCCTATTAGAGTCAAAAGAAGAGCAGGAGAGACAATCCCTGTAAACAGCCTAAGCATAGTACCCAATGCTTGGTAGGTTCTTAGCAAGTCATCACTATGACTTTATTTAGAAATGTTACTTTTAATATAAAGTTTATCTTTTCTTTTTTTTTTTTTTTTTGCGGTACCGGGTACGGTACTGGGGATTGAACCCAGGAGCGTTTTACCTCCGAGCTACACCCCGGCCCTATTTTTTATACTTTATTTTGAAACCGGGTCTCACGAAGTTGCGGAGGGCCTCACTAAGTAGCTGAGGCTGGCCGTGAACCCGGATCCTCCGGTCTCAGCCTCCCAAGTACTGGGATTACAAGCGTGCGCCACCACTCCTGGCTTATCTTTTCATTTAAAAAGCAACACTTACTCATTGAAGCAAACACACACAGAGAATACATATATACACAGTGCACATTCTGTGTGTATATGAGTATATAAGAATGTGTGTAAATTTAAAAAATCGCCTTTTGTCTTACCATCACGAAAACCACATTGATATTTTGTTATATTTCTTCCAGTTATCTCCCTTGGCAACACTATGAATGTCCACAGTTTGCTACATTGTTGTGGTTCTACTAAATTGCAATTATAATTCTAATGACAAGTGCTACCTGGGAGAGAGGCTGTTCTGGAACATTTTTTATGATTACAGGATTATTGCCTAACTTAGGAATAATTATCCCTAATATTCGTTTAAGTTTTATACAGATGCCACTGCAAAAAAATAAAAAACAAAGTACCAAGCCATCTTCTAAGTCATTTAGAATGGCAAAATTATCAGGGCAGTTCCTAGGTGACTAGCCTCCTCCGTACTTGAGCGATGAATGAGGTATTAAATGTGATGAGAGTCACACAGGACAATCCAGTGCTTTCATACTTCATTATTTGATTTATAATTCCTACCTTCCTTCAAGCAACTTTTTCAATCGAAGGTTACAGGGTGGCCTACTTCTTAAATCCTTGGCAATCTGGGAAGCCCTTACACAGAGAACATTTCTTGATTGGAAGAAACAGATCCATCCTCGTGTTCAGGAGGATTTACCATAAAGACACAGGACAAGCCGGGCATGGTGGTGCATGCCTGTACTCCCAGTACTTGGGAGGCTGAGACAGGAGGATCACAGGTTCCAGACCAGCCTCAGTAAGTAGTGAGACTCAGCAACCTAGTGAGACCCTGTTTCAAAACAAAAAATAATAAAAAGGGATGGGGGGGGTGTGGTTTGGAGGTAGAATGCCCCTGGGTTCAATCCCCTGTAACTAACACATACACACACACACACACACACACACACACACACACACACACACACACCAGACACAGGAGAAAATTCAAAGGGCAAAAGGGCTTTGTGGGAACAACAAAGGAATGGAGACAGCTACTGTATTCGTTTATGGCTTCTCCAGACCCTATTCTCTCTCCTTCCTGTCTCCCCCAGCGGCTTCCTCTGCCTCCTTATAGCTTCCCCTCTCCTGGAACCGGGACTTGACAGCTGTCGACTTGCCAGGTGCTGACAAAAACCTCCATTCCTGTGACTGTCCATCTCCAGTCCTCAATACCAACTGTAACGTTTTCTCTATTCCAAAACCCTTGAAGAATTGCCTAGCTGGTGCAGCTCATCTCTGTTTGCCAGACCTTAAGTCACAGGCTACGTGGAGTGATGTCCACTCCTCGCCCATCAACGTAGCTGGAGATGACATGGTCACACATCTCAAATGCCTGCTGACCCCACCGGCCCCTTCAGTTCAAGACGATTCTGTGAGAAGAGGGCTTGGCAGAACTTCCTCGGGCTCCTCATGGCTAGAGAGTTTCTAGAGCAACTTGACAGTCGCATGTCCCAGTCTCCTTTGAGCAACTCTGACAGCTGGGAAGCTGGCAGCTAGCCAAGTAATCACTAAAATTAACTTTGAGCACCACCCAACGCTCTTCAGACTCTCTAATTCAGAGCTCAGGGGGTCATGCTAGTCGTTACAACCCTTTTAATATATTTGCATAGTTTCTGTTGTTTTTAATTTCGTATGTTTTTTGTGCCTGTTTGTTGGTTTTCTGCTTCCAATGATTCTCTCTCATTGCCAAATTTTCAACTGAAACTTTTGCTATATTTCCCATGCAGGTACAGCATAAGGAGGGAGACACGCACTACAGTAGGAATGTCCCCCAAAAGAGCTCATTATAAAAGGCCATCCTATTAGGAGGCTGAGACAGGAAGATTGCAGGTTTGAGGCCAGCCTCAGCAAATTAGTGAGGCCTCAGTAACCTAGTGAGACCCTGTTTCAAAATAAAAAATAAGATAGGGTTAGGGGTGTAGTTTAGAGGTAGAAGGCCCTTGGGTTCAATCCCTAGTACCACACACACACACACACACACACACACACACACACACACCAAGCCATATCTGACATCTGCTGCGTGGACACAGCTGCTAACTGGCCTTTCTTGTCCCACTATTCTTCCCCTCTCAGCCATGGGGATTTAAGCCAATGTCCTGCCTATGTGTGTGTGTGTATGTGTGTGTGTATGTGTGTGTGTATGTGTATATATATATATATATATATATACACACATACATACATACATATGGTTATGTTACATCCTGGAAAGCAGGGAAAGTTTTTTTTTCTACCTTAGAAAACAGAAAGAAGGGGTCACCATATTGCCCAGTCCATGTCCCCATAGTATTACAGCACAGCAGCTTCATGGAAGAGGTGCTAGCATCTGAGACTGTGCCTATAACCCAGAGCTTCATTCCAGCAGCCCTCCTGCTGCTTTGGGGAGCATCTATGCATCCCCCAAAGGCCTTTGTGCTCCTCCCTAGTATCCCAACACAGGAAGGAAGGAAGGGAGGGAGGGAGGGAGGGAGGGAGGGAGGGGAAAAACACTAGGAGGCTGGTCAGAAAGACTAAGAAAAGGCAGATACTAAGCCAACTCCCTGTCAAGGAGTCACTTCCAACAAACAAAACATTCTACTAGTAGTATATGCATAGAAAGCAGAAAAAGATTAAGCCAATCTAGAGTCCTTGTGGACAGACAGAAAGTTACAAAGAGGAGACACAACTCTGTGGGTACTTTAGCACTTATGTAATGAGCAAATCTAGACCCTGTATTTCTAGCTTTTCTCTGGGAACTCCATTACTGTTTATATGTACAAGTAAGGGAACATATGGGGTAGGGGATTGTTTATTTAAAAAGCACTAATGAAGCCAGGCATGGTGGCACTTGCCTGTAATCTCAGTACTTAGGAGGCTGAGACAGGAGGATTACAGATTCGAGGACAGCCTCAGCAATATAGCAAGACTCTCAGCAACCTAGCAAGACCCTGTTTCAAAACAAAAGAATAAAAAGGGCTAGGGGTATAGCTCAGAGGTAGAATGCCCCTGGGTTCAGTCCTCAGTACCACACCCAGAAAAGCATTAATGCAATAAAAATACAAAACAATTCCATGAATAAATGCATAAAATTTTACTCCATGTGGAATGAACAATCATCTCCACGGCCTCAGTTAACCATCGTGAACTATAAGAGGAGTGTACAAATCTACTAGGGCACTGGTGCAATGACACAATACACAATCTGAAAAGAAAGATCGCTGGGCCCCACGTGAGCCATGAGATCCAGGAAGGAGTCAGATGTCGCTTGGGGATCACAGGCGCCTGCTCGGCAGTACCCAGAACACCGAGAAGAGCATTCAGCTAAGAAAGGAATAATTAGAAAGATTCCCCCACTAGCTTTCCATCCCCCTCGCCTCCCAGCCTCTTCCTCAATCTCGTCTCCCACAGTAATACCGGGAGCCAGCTAGTGCTCCACACGGTGACACCAGGCCACGCCTCCATGTGCCAGCACAGACTCATCTAAGCTAGACCTTTTGTTGCTCCTGGAGTCAGGGTTGATTTCTCAGCAATGTAACCAAATTTAGCAAAACCAAATGAACAAACTCTAGATTTCCATGCTAGAGAAAGCCAGAGGTATCACAATCATAGAAAATCCCTAAACTTCATTTTATCCAGTCACTTCATTGGCAGGTCCACTGAACCCTTTCAAAGATCTCTAATTTCAAATAATGATGACATAGCAGCATTGATTTTATTATTTAATTTTTAAATACTTTTATTAATACATTATAGTGTCACCTCACAATGTAGTTCACAGTGATATTGACATACATGCACACAGCACTTGGTGAGCTTTCTCCCAGCCATTGAAAACATACCTATGGGTATACCCTATACAAACGATGAGAAAGCTGCGACTCATCCACCCACCCCAGCAGGCTGCATCCAGAATTGGATGGAGAAGCTCTTACATGTAGAAAGCTGTAGGTTGTCTACCCATCACAAACATGCTTAAACCATGGGAAGACGGTCTCCAGACATAAGCCAAAGAGCAACAGGTAGGGATGCAGGCATGCCCATTTCCTTTGGAGTTGACAGTCCCCAAAGGTAATACCTCTGAAGTAGCTGGCAGCATCTGTGCTGCTCAAATAGCAAAGCCACCAACAAGAGCAGAGCTTCTCTGTGCCACTCAACTCCCTCTCATCCACCTCCTGCTCCTGGTCATTCTTAAATTCATGTGTCAGTGAGCAATGGTCGGGCCAAAAGGCGAAGACTGGGGCATTTCATCATTTAAGACATTTATATAGAACAAAGAGCTATCCTAGATGTCATGGGATTTTCAAACATGAAGAAAGGAGAGAGGCCTCCAAGGTGTTCACAAATCTAGCAAGGGAGAATGACCCAACCAACTGCATTTTAAAAGCAAAACACCAGGATGGCCAGAAAATAAACAGTCCAGATTTGGATCAGAAAATAGCACAAGAACCCAAGTCCAACTAGTCAATTAAAAATACCCTTAAAAAGTTGTACCCATCTCGCCAGGTGTGGTGGTGCATGCCGGTAATCCCAGTACCTAGGAGGCTGAGACAGGAGGATTGCGGGTTCCAAGCCAGCCTCAGCAACTTAGTGAGACCCTGGTTCAAAAAAAAAAAAATATATATATATATATAAATAGGGCTGGGGGTATAGCTCATAGGTAGAATGCTCCTTGGTTCAATCACCAGTACCAAAAAAAAAAAAGTTTTACCTGTTTCAACATTCCCTACCAAGACTATTTCTTCTTTCTGTATTCCACAGCAATTATGGAAGGCATGTGCTATATCATTTCTAAATAGATTTATCTAGCCGGGTGTGGAGGCGCACACTTGTAATCCCAGTACTTTGGGAGGCAGAGACCGGAGGATCTGGGTTCGCAGCCAGCCTCAGCTCGCTCTCTGTCTCTCTCTCTACTTAGTGAGGCCCTCCGCAACTTCATGAGACCCGGTTTCAAAATAAAGTATAAAAAAATAGGGCTGGGGGTGTAGCGCGCAGGTAGAACGCCCCTGGGTTCAATCCCTGGTACCGCAAATAAATAAATAAATAAATAAATAAATAGATTAATCTTTCTGATTACGCCATACATGTTTGCCTCCCCTCTCTAACTGGACCACAGAAAACTCAGACAGTTGCTTGCTTTTCTGTCCCACCGTTGGGGGTGGGGAGGATGTCTAGTACTGATAGTGTCCTTCCTGCACATAGAGCTCTGTAACGTGGTACTGAGAGAAACTCTAGTACGGGGCTCGGAGAAGACTGATTCTTGAATTGCTCAAGTACTGACACAAATTTGTCCCCTTTTGTCAAGTCACAAAGCCCCATAGTTATATAGTTTCAGAGCCAGAAGAGACTTTTTAAATCATAAAGTGTTTTACAAATGAATAACGGATACCTAGAAACAGGAAGTGGTTTGCCCAAGACCATGAAATGAATGGAAAAGCCAGGGCTAGAATCTTGAGCCTCTGATGTACCAGATGAAAATGAAAGATGCCATAGAACCTAGAGATAAAACGAGACAACGCCTCCCCTCTGTAGAGAAGAGGGAGACAATATATATTTGCATCTCGTTCCAACTGAATCATTTGCCTGTGTAATCAGATGCACTTCCTCCACTAAATGCTTTCCAGCTCATTATTTTGCTCAAGAAAATGATTAAAAGGTTCAGAAATAATTATCTATTTTAATTTCCAAAGTGGAATTCACTGCAATAGACTCGGTATATTAATAAACACACACAAATGTAATTCTATGAAAAACAGACTGTCTGCAAGTAACCTTTCAATTAGAAACAGATGCTGTGGACTTTCAGATTCTGAAGTGTTTTTATTTTAAGTGGCCTGGTCACAAAGGAAACCAGCCTGGGAGCTAATTGCTCTTTCTTTCTACTCTTGATAGTTCTGAAGGTCTGACCTTCCCTTGGGATGCTACCCTGTTCCAGAGAACCCTGCATGTGCAGAAAGTGCTCCTGGATCTGTCTTCTCAGTCAAGACCACCCTACCCTCGCCAATAGTCAGTTTCTACATTGCCTTAGTGGAGACTGCAGTCCATGTGGACATCTCCTACTAGATTAAAACTCAACAAATAGACCTTGAGAGGCACTTTCATGTGTGTTTGCAGCCCTTATTCTTAAAGCAGATGGTATTGCAGACTGATAGATCAACAACAGCAGCCATCACCTAGGGAGCTGCTCCAGGTATTTTACATGCATTACCAAATGAAGGTATTATCTCCATTTTACAAATTACTAAACCGAGGTTCAGACCTGTGAGTGGTAAAGGATTTGAACACAGATGGCTTGACTCCCCAGCCCATTGCTCTCGGTGGTCCATACGGAAGAGGGCATCCACTCCTCTACTGAGCATCCACTCCTCTTAAACAATGCTGGGGACCATTTCAACCCTACGGTCCCTTTATTTTCAGGCCAACAATCCTCTACCTGTTTAGGTTTACCAAACACTTTCAAACACAGACTGTTCCTCTCTAACACTGGATCTTTAGTTACCACAGTTCATATGTAATTGGGAAACAAGAAAATGATGTTCTTTTAAAGCAGAAGTTATGTCAGTTTATATTGTATTTTCCTAGCATGTTACTACTTTGCCCCAGAGCTAGCTAGATGCCTGAATAGACACCATGCATCTGCCCCTTTTCTTGTGGGCTTAATCAAGGCACGTGCTGTGTATCAGAAGCACAGAGAATACAGTTCTCCCAGACCCTGCGTAAAAAGAACACGAAGCAAGAATCCAGAGCCACATCTCTTGGTCATCACTCAAGCTCGGGCCAGGTCTACAACAAGTGCTTCGTCATCTCCCTCTGCCCTTGTCTCCAGGAGTCAGCAACCTTGAGGTCCCTCCAAGCTCTCTTTCATCAAGTCAACATCCTTTTTTAAGGTAAATTCTGGCACTTACTTATTCCAAGGAGGTCAACCTAATTTTTTAATTGTGCTAATATTCTTATTAGAATTGCTATTGTTTTTCTTTGTGCTCTGGACAAAGTTGTATTAGGTTGAGCGATCTACCCAATTCTTTTTCCCCATAAATCCTGTTATTTCTGTGCACCATTTTGCATAACCTGAGGTTTGCCAAGGCTGTGTAAACTGTAGTTATGTCAGAAACTCCTGAGTTGGCAACATAACTAAAAGTATAAAACGTTGTGCAGTTACATCAAGACTCACACAGTCCCTCTTCAATGCTGAGTGGATGCAAGAACAGAACAAGTTACCGCCTTGCCTGTGCTTCTTTACATAGTGCAACATACAATTCAGAGATTTTAGTTGCAAACAAAAGAATCTACCCTAGTCAATTAATGCAAAAAAGGAATAAAGGACATTAACTCACAGAATCTTTGGATCAGCCAGCAAGTCAGGCTGGGAAACAGTTATTCTGCCAGATGGCTCCAGCAGACCCTACTCTGGCTGTCACTTGCAGGAGCACATTGGCTCATATTAAAAGACCCCTGTCCTTGCTGCATCCAAAGTTGCATGTCTTTCTGTGGCCTTTTTGATAAGCAGTTCTATTGGACATCCTCTTGTTCACATGGCTCTTTTCTGAATCAAAATCACCCCTTCGATACACCCGAGCATCAGAACGTGGGATGCATTCTAGCACTAGCTTCAAGGGAGACCCAGAAAGTCACACTTTGACTTGCACTTTCAGGAGGCAGAGTTCATAAAGCTAGAAATTCCCCCAGAAGGCAGAAAAGTGTTCAAGGTTACTGAATAACCAGAATATTCAGCAAATATCTGCTACACTCAAGAAGCAAATTTTATGCAAGTACTGGCAAATACTGACCTCTCGGTCACTAGGCTGATGCCCTTCAAGTTTCCTCCCCCCTCCTGAAAGTGAACCCCGTTCCTCAGAGTCTACTTAATTCAACGTTCTGTCTGATGTACATCAGCTTAACATGCATCTTCATTGCAACAAATTGTCATCTTATATGTAGACAACATTGGAACCATCCTCAAGGTTGAATCTATTAATTAATGAGTGATGTTCCAAGAGTAACATTCCCGTAAGCATACGGGGATTTTGACAATCCTCCAAAAACAAATAAAGACTCACAACATCACACCTATTCCCTTGTGTATCAGCAACGTTCTATTCCTTCAGACTGTATGCCCAATTTCAAACTTGCTGATCATTCTATAACACATTTTTTTCTCATTCAGGAAAGAGTATATGAATTCAAATGACTCTGCTCTAATTAATACAAAAGTGTACATTATTGCAAACCTTGGTATTATTACTGTTAACAGATTAGTGATAATATTCCTTACAATAGATCCTTCCTCTTTAGCATATTAATAGACTCGCCTATACATTTTCTATTGCAAGTTTCTTTCCTTCAATATGCTAATTCTGCTGTCTAAGTGAGAGCTCTAGATGTGCTGGGATACACATGCATATATAATTTTTTACTACAGCTACACTTCCCCAGGAAACTTCTTAGTCACCCATATCCGAGTTAGTGTTTAGAATCTAAGCCTGACTCTGATCATTGAAATGGCATTCATCAGTTTGTCATGGTGGTGCATGCTAGTAATCCCAGGACTTGGGAGGAAGATCATGGGTTCAAGGACAGGAGAATCATGGGTTCAACGCCAGCCTCTGCAACTTGGTGAGACTCTTAGCAACTTAGTAATATTCTGTTTCAGAATAAAAAATAAAAAGGGCCGGGCGTGGTGGCGCATGCTTGTAATCCCAGCACTTTGGGAGGCAGAGACCAGAGGATCCGGGTTCACGGCCAGCCTCAGCTCTCTCTCTCTCTCTCTCTCTCTCTCTCTCTCTCTCTCTCTACTTACTGAGGCCCTCCGCAACTTCGTGAGACCCGGTTTCAAAATAAAGTATAAAAAAAATAGGGCCGGGGGTGTAGCGTGGAGGTAGAATGCCTCTGAGTTCAATCCCCGGTACCGCAAGAAAAAAAAATAATAATAAATAAAATAAATAAATAAAAAGGGCTGAGGGTGTAGCTCAGAGATAGAATGCTCTTGGGTTCATGGCCTTCAAGGCCTTGCATGGCCTGTCCCAGGACAACCTCCCAGTCTCACTGTGCCCCTCATTTTTGGTGCTCCGAACACATGGACCTTCTTTCTTTCTGTTCTTCCTACTACAATTCACCCTGTTCCTGTGACCACAGGGCTTTTCATCTACTTTCATCCACCTGTTAACCCAACCATCACGTCTTGGTGGAACCTTCCTAATGGCCAGCCGCTACCCCACCCCAGTGACATGCACTGGCAAGACCATGCATCTCTCCCTCTTAACACTACTGGTTGCTGTACTTTTGCAGATATGTGTATGATCACCTGATAAACATTCTCTGCTCCTAAACCATAAGATCCCCAAAAGTAGGAGCTCCATCTTTTTGCTCACTATTGTGTTCCAAGTTCCAGTTCAGTTTCTAGCCTATGACAGGTACAAAAAACTACCTTGAGGAATAAATTAGTGGATTCTTGTACATAGCGTGATTGATCTCACGCATTTGGTATTTGCTTGACTTAACTCAGTTACAAGTGTCTGACTTTTCTTCTAAAGGTGACAATGTCCCCACTTTGCAGATGGAAAAGCTAAACAATGATATTAAGTAACTTGATAGTAAAGTCACATATAGTAAGTGCCAGAGCTGGGTTGAGTTAGGGCTACGGCCAACCCCATTCATTAGTGTCCATCCTGTGTCACGCCAATCTCTGCCAGGTGCCCAGAGGAAATGCAGAAGCAAGGATCCATGGTTCCGACCTTCAGTGGGAACTTACATATGAATCACCAAACCGTGAGGGAAAGCGGAATCCTGCATTTCATGCATCTGCTAACATCCTTGAGGAAGACAAGATAGCAAGGAGAAGCATAATGATGATAATGACGACGATGACAACAAACAATTATTAAGTGCTTATGCTGAGCAGTATATTAAACACTGTAAGTGTATTATGTCATTTAGTTATCAAACAAAACACACACACACACACACACACACACACACACACACAACCACATGAGCTTCTACCACTGTAGCCACTGAGGAGCAGCAGCCATGGTCCTGCGTGACCCCAAGGCCTCAGGTCTCAACAAGGGCCACAGCTGACCAAGAATGTGAGCACGCTGAGGCCCATCCGCCCATACGCACCTCGCCAAGCACACCAAGCAATTCAGGGGCTGTGTGGCTTTGCCCTGCAAGAGGGGCACAACATGGAGCTGCTCAAGGTCTCCAGAGACAAATGAGCCCCCAAGCATATGGAGTAACACATGGGACACACATCCAGACTGAGAGGAAGTGAGAGGGGCTGAGAACGTCCTGGCCGCCATGAGGAAAGCAGCTGCCAAGGAGGACGGAGCCCCTCCTCTCCTCTGTGCACAATAAAACCTTTACATAGAAAAACAAAAGCTATGATTGTGTGTGTGTGTGTGTATTACTAGGGATTGAACCCAATCAAATGCAAGGAGATAGAGAAGCCTGGTGTGTTCAGGGAACAGAAAGAAGCATAACAAGAGGGGAAGAGGGGCAAGCTGCATTTGCAAAAGACAGTCTAGTATGACTATGAAGCCAAGAGACCCACGGATTAAAGCTGCCTTTTGTTTGCTTTCAAAATGTATTTTGATTCGATATCAGAAATGGGAAGAGGGACTGAAAGGATACACTGGAATGAGGAAGAAACTACACATAGATTCACGGCATAAGGCAAGTGAAAAAGGGGAGGAGCCTCAGTTATACTGTCCATGATAGGAAGGAGGAAACCAGGGCATAGCCACTTAGTATTTAATAGGAGGAACTGACAGAGACAAATGGGTGTAAGGGTTGAGGAAGAAATTTCTAGAATAATCCTGAGGTTTCTGCCTTGGTGGGTGGGTATGGGGCATCAGTCCCCCAGGTCGGGAGGAATAGGGTTAGGGCATGAGGGAAAAAAGGAAAGGTCATGAATTCTGTGTGGGGCAAGCTGATGGTTCCAGGAGGCAGCTAGACATAGAATCAAAGCCCCTACATCTCTTCAAGGGAAGCAGAAGATGCTACTACCACCTGCCTGGCATTATCCCAGAGAGCTGTGACGATGGAAAAGCTCTGTGTCTGCACTGTCCACTAGGATAGCCAGTTGCTGTGTTTGGCCACCGGGCACTGAGGACGTGGCTACGGCAGCTGAGGAATTGGATTTGTAATTACCAAGATTGGAAAAAAGTAAAGTGTCTTTCCTTCTCTCACAGTCAACAGAACGCCTCTATGACCACATGCGTGGGGGTTTCTGCCCACACTAGGAAACCAATTCTCCAGCAGACACCAGCTCTGCTAATTCTATGCAATCCTAATGCTATCTACCTATGATAGTGTCAAGATAGTCAGATCTACAGATCAGGGGCTCAACCCCACTGGCTGAACCCCCACTTCAGATTCCAGTGGGAAGCCCCAGGTTGTTTTACCTGTGCTTCTGGCTGACAAGCTATAAATCAGGGGTCCCTAAGTCCCTCATCTTGGGCTCAATTCATTGCTGAGATGGGCTCACAGAACTCAGAAAAACACTATTGTTATTTGTTTATTATAAAGGATACTGCAAAGAATGAGGATGAACAGCCAGAGGGAAGGGATGAATAGGACAAGTTATGGGAGAAGGGGCACTAGGTTTCCATGCTTTTTCTGGGTGCTACCCCCAGGTACCTCCATGTAGTCTTCAATCTAAAAGCTTCTTGATCCTTATTATTGTGGACTTGTATAGAGGCTTCACTATGTAAAGATGATTGATTACATCACTGGCCATTGAGATTAACAAAACCTTCAGCCATTCTCCCTCACCCAGAGGTGGGGGCAACAGAGAGAGGATGACTGGAGGTTCCAACCCTCTAATAACATAATTGGTTCCCTTGGCAACCAGCCCCCATCCTAAGGTCATTCAGGAGTCCACCAAGAGTTGCCTCATTAGAATGAAAGATGTTCCTGTTACCCAGGAAATTCTGGGGGATTTAGGAGCTCTGTGTCAAGTGCTCCTATCATTCAGGAAATTACAAAGGTCTTAGGAGCTCTATATCAGGAACTGGGGTCAAAGACCAGATATCAGAACAAAAGGTTCTTCTAGTGCCCCTGTCCACAAAGCTTTTAGGAGCTTCTGTTCTAGAAACTGGTGCAGGGGGAAGGGGCAGAAACCAAATATCCATGTCATATTCTATTACAATATCATGGTAACTTTACTGAATTTTAATTAACTTAAATTTAAACAGCCACGTGGGATTTATAGCTAGTGTAATGGCTAGCACAGATCTAGACAACAGAAGCTGCTATCTAATATTAGCAATACCAAGGCTGCTGCTCACCAGAGGCTGCTGAGATTGGAAGGAACTGTGGAGTTTCTCTGGTATAATCCTGTCATTTCACAATCAAGAAAACTAAAGCCCAAGCAGGAGAAGTGAACTGCATAAAATCATTGCAGCAAGAGAGAAGTAAGGCAGACTAGAGCCCTGGTCTTCTGCATCTGATCTGATGCCCTTTCCGTTTCACAGAATGCTCTGGTGCTGATGCAAAATATAGCTGCAATTTTGTTTAATTCTGGTGTGTGTAATTGATGCAGCTCATGGGCAAAGCCAACTAAAGATCATGCACTCCCCCTGCTGAGCTAGCATCTCCAGCATCCACCAAGTAAATCACGGTCTTAGTTATCTTAGTTGCAAATAAGAATGCACTCTAAACCACAAAGGGAATGCATTAAGGGAGCTCAGGCAGCTTGCACAATCTCCAGGAGCACCTCGGAGCCAGGCTTAGAGGGAATGCAGTCAGGAGCTACAGATGAATCATAGTATCACTGCTCCAGTGGGGAACTGGCACGCCTGCACCCAGCTCAGAGGAAGTGGCTCCCCATCACCCGTGCCAGGCTTGGGGCTCCACCTCTAACTCTCAAAGCTGGTGTCACTGCTGCCACACTCGCTCACCAGGACGCCTTCCAGGTTCCACTTCCACTCACACGCCATTCTTTTCGGAATCTAAATCTCAGGTACAGGGGATCTCAGGCCCTTGCTGTGCAGAAACAAAACGCATTTCTGGCTTCTACCCTGTGCAGAGTCCCAGGCATTAGGAAGGAAAATTTTAAAAAAAATGATAAGGACCACACTTAACAAATGACTTGTCAAATAACTCATCTGTGCTGGTTAGGAACCATGGATCTTAAAACCCACTTTGCTAGGGAGCATCCCTGACCCAGAGCTCTGTGCATTGAAAACTATGTATGTCTCTACATTGCAAATATCTCCACTGAGTCACCAGAGGCTCTTATTAATTTTATTAAAAGATACATTTATTCACAAGGAACATCTGTATTGGTAAAAGCTATGCAGGACAGAAAATGAATAATGTGGATTTTTTTAAATTAACAAACCCAAATATAGCATGGCCGCAAAGATGAATAATTCTAATACACTTTTCCTCAAAGGTGGTAGAAGTAGGATCAAAGCAAGGAGTGAATCTGAAAAATCTTGTAAGAACCAAAAATTGATGAAATGGGGCACAATCACCCAGGTCCTTCCATCCTACAATTTTACAAAGGAAAGAAAAGGACTACAAGTCACTCCATATACTGGACTCTGAGGGACAAAAATGTTGTATTGGACATTGGCAGTGATTGTGATAGAGAAGCAAGGAAGAAAATTCTGTTTTTGACAAGGAAAAGGTAGGATGCAGCCAGGAATATAGTGCAGGCCTATAATCCCAGTACTTGGGAGGCGGAGACAGGAGGATCGCAGGTTCGAGATAAGTCTTAGCAACTTAGCGAGACTCTCAGCAACCTAGCAAGACCCTGCTTCAAAACAAAAAAAATTAAAAAGGGCTGGGAGTATATAGCTTGGAGCTAGAATGCCTTTCGATTTCATCCCTGTACCACACACAGAGAAAAAAAGTAGAATGCACCAAGCAAAATACAATAGATTTCATGGGTGAACCAGATGGAGTTCTGCTCCAGGTAGCCCCACAGAGGGAACCAGTGATGTGGATTTAGAAAGCTTCTAAATACCTTAGAGGTGGCAGATGTCCAAAGGGAAGGACACCAAGACAGGAGTGCTAAAGGCTAAGAAGTGGGTGTTTAGAGACCCCACTAATGGCCAAGAAAGAGCGAAGAACTGGGGCCGGAGCTCAAGCCCAGGCTTGCTGACAGGCCTGCAGACAAAGTAGTTACTTGTCCTGGTAAGAAAGCTGCAAACTTCCATCCTAAGTGCACTTCCCAGCCCCAGCGCCGACTCGCCCCAACTGCCCATGCTCCTGGGGAGCCCCGACTGCCACCTCCAAGAAGTGTTCACACATATAATTATATCTTACCTTACACACCAGGCTAACAAAGAAAGTGAAGGAGAGTTTAGGGTTATCATCACCCAACTCTGAGTAGCTTCCTCAGCAGCTGGTTGTCAGAGGAACTTCTCTGAGGAGCAAGCGCAGGTCCAGACCACGGAGTTCCAGCTCATGGGGGAAGACCATAGCAACGGTCAAGGGTCAAACATCCAATTTCACTAAATCCCAGTGAAGTCCATCAGACTGACTTTCACAATTTAATCCCAGTACTTGGGAGGCTGAGACAGGAGGATTGCAGGTTCAAGGCCAGCCTCAGCAACTTAGCAAGGCCCTGAGCAAACTAGCAAGACCCTGTTTCAAAACAAGAAAATAAAAAAAGGGCTGGGGGTGTAGCTCAGAGGTAGAATGCCCTTAGGTTCAACCCCCAGTACCCGCCTCCACACACACAATCAATGCACATCGCTCCCCTACTTAAAACCCTCCCATGGCTCCTTTGCATTTAAAGGGTACCTGGTCCTAGTCAGTTTGGCTCCTCCTTCTCCCTCCAGCCTCACCTTGGACTCCTGGCTTCTCTACCCTCCAACCCAAGGCTCACTTTTGTTCCCCAAACATGCTCTTCTTTATCCTAAGACCTTGGGGCTTGCCCGTCCCTCTGCCTCAGTCTAGCCCAGATATTCCTCTGGCTGCCGCATCCTCCTCACTCATCTCTTGGCTCAGTTACCTACTGCCTCAAAGAGGCCCTTCCTGCCCATCCTGCCAAAGACAGTGCCCACACCTCACCCTGTCACATCATGAGAATTAGAGTGCTTGCTTGTTTATTTTTTTCCCATTTTAAAATTTTTATTGTGCTAAGAATACTTACACAAGATCTACTCTCTTAACAGACGTTGAGGTGTACACAGTATTGCCAACTCTAGACACAATGCTATACAGCAGCTCTCTGAAACTCATTCATCTTGCAGAACTGAAACTTTAAACCTGTTGATTAGGACATCTGTTTTTTTCCCAGCCCTCGGCAACCACCATTCTATTTTTTGCTTCTTTGAGTTTATTTTTGGCATCCCGTATAAGTGGAATCGTGCAGTATCTGCCCTTCTGTGATGGGCATATTTCATTTAGCTTAATGTCCCCAGCTCATCCATGTTGTCACATACTGCTTATTGCCTGCAGTATGGAATGCGAGTTGAGTGAAGGTGGAGACATTGTCTATCCTGTCCTGTTCTGTTTCATCTGCAGTTGGCTTAAACCTTGGATGTGGTAGCTGCAGATGCAGTGTTGGTACTGTATATTAATCCTCACTCCAGGTGCATATTTTTTTTTCATGAGAAACAGGAGGGAAGGGGTAGATGCATGATGTTAAAAAACAGGGTCCACAGAGTTTGGATACTGGGCGCAGGGCAAGCGGGAAGCAGAAACAGAGCCCTGTTGAAGTGCATTCGCTTCTCTTCAGCGCCTGCTGCATTTCCACTACCTGCCTCTGTGGGGCGTGTTCCGAGCTCTGGCTTTCTTCATGAGTCCTCCACTTTTTATTTAAAACATCATCTTACAGGAACACCACACAGCTCACTGGCTTCTGGTTTTCATAGACCACACATAGGATTTATGGAAGGTTTAGAGGAAAACTGACACCACATTGTTTCAAAGGAGATGAGTTTGCAGCAAGCAGAGACAAGGACGAAAGCGACCTAGGGACTCCCCCAGGTGCCACTTCCTGCCTTCTGGTTGCCACTTATAGATGATCATTGGTGCCTAATAGGGCTATAATGACTCAGACCCTAGGCTCAGCTCAGGTGGGAGTAGCATTTTTTAATAAACTTACTTTTTATACCACTATTAGATATTTATTTATACAAACAGAAGCGGACTTCTGTGTTATATTTGCAAAATAAAAAATAAACACCCTATACATCAAAGCAAGTATTTTTCCTCTGTATGTGCATTCAAAAGTATATACATAGCTGGGTGTGGTGGCACATGTTTGTAATCCCAGTACTTGGGAGGTTGAGACAGGAGGATTGCAGATTCACGGCCAGCCTCAGCTACTAAGTGAGGCCCTCCAAAACCTAGTGAGACCCTGTTTCAAAATAAAGAGTAAAAAATAGGGTTGGGAGTGTAGCTCGGAGGTAGAATGCCAATGGGTTCAATCTCCAGTAACACACACACACAAAAGTATATACATAATAATAGCTTTCTTTCTTTCTTGTTAGACCCAGAACACACATGCATTTTAGCTGTTTCTAAGGTGCTAAACTGAATACAGGCCCTAATTATCTTCCCATTACCATATGGACTGTACTTCCAGGACAAATTATCACCCCTCTTCTTAATTTCTCTGTTTCCATAGCAACTTAGAACCCAAACAGGTCTCAAGGGTCCTAAGGGAACACAGGGAAGAACTGCTCATCCTCTGCCTCTCTTCCCTCTTCTCAGGAGTCATCCTTTAGCCTGAGTTAATCCTTCATTTGATTGCTTGGTTTATTAAAGATGCAAGGAGGACTCTTTTGGACACTTCAGACATCACACAATCCCAGACATATTTCCACTGATGGTGGGCAGACATCAACACCACAAATGCTACAATTAACTATTGCAATTAATGATTACATGGTCAACTTTGGAGTGCCAAGATAAAGAAATCTAAAAACTACACTGCGATTCATACAGCTCAAAACCCTGGTTTACTATTTATTTAGCTCAAACAACTCTTCTATTTTGCTGTAGGACTAGATTTATGAATGGGTCAGGCATAGGGTGTCGGCGAGGGAAAGCCAGAGGCAAGAGATGTCAGCTGGACTCACTTCAGTGTTCAGTGAGCCATCAATTCACATATTAATGACATCTGCTGCCCTTTTGGCAATTCAAAGACACTCCAGTCCCTGGTGGAATCCTGGACCAACGTCCAGAAGAAGAAAGGACAGCACTAGGTGTGAGCAGTGTACCTTCTCTCTCATCAAAACAAATGCTTCAAAAGGCCACATACTATTTCCTATAAACATTAGCTCTTGTATAGGATGGAATCTGCACCATATTGAACGCCACTCCATAGAAAAATCTGTTCCCTTATGAAGAGGAATTTATCTTTTAAAGACCAATTTAATTCCAGAAATCTTCTCAAATAACATGCAGGAGGCCAGATACCTTTTTCTATTTGCCTCAGAACTATCAAGAGCAGGATTCTCGCCCTCTGCATTTCTGCTAGTCCTAACAGGATATCAAGACAATCTTCTTACAACAAAACTAATGGCTCTGATGAACTCACAATGCTCTCCGAAATAAATATGGAAAAGGATGATAAATAAAATTTAAGCCGGGTATGGTAGCGCATGCCGGTAATCCCAGTACTTGGAAAGCTGAGACAGGAGGATCATGGATTCAAGGATAGCTTCAGCAACATAGTAAAATTCTCAGCAACCTAGCGAGACCTTGTTTCAAAACAAAAATAAAAAAATAAATAAAAAAGGGCCAGGGCTGTAGCTTGGAGGTAGAATGCCCTTGGGTTCAATCTCCAGTACCACCACCACCAAAAAAAAAAAAAAAAAAAAAAAAAAATTTACTTTGCTATTTAGGGAAAAAAAAAACCCAAAACCCTAGATCTTTATTTGAAATATGTATTTGAAATGGGTTAGAGTTAAATATAAATATTATAGAAAACAAGATAATACAAGTGGGTATTTTCTGATTTTTAAATTTATAAGCATAAAGGCAATGGAAAAAAAATAGAAAAAGGGAACTTGAACATTTTAATGTTTCAGAGGAACTGGGAGAAGGCAGCTCCAGGCCCTCTTTTAGAAGTCATGACAGCATCCCATATCACTTAAAACTATTTTCCCACCTGAGGCAGGAGGATCCTTTGAGCCCAGGAGGTTCAAGGCCAGTCTGGGCAACATAGTGAGATCCCCTCTTTAAAAAAAGTGTGTGTGTGTGGGGGGGGGGGGGTTCTGGCAAGACAAAAAATGCAATAATTTTAAAAATCACATTTTTTTGTTTTCTTGCCAAAACTAAATTAAGCAAATTTTAAACAAGCCATCCTATCATCTATAATGAAATAGCTGTTTTATTCTGTAATCACTTTCCCCAAATTGGCCATTTCTTCCTTTTTCTTTTGTAGTGACAATTAAGAATTCCAGCCAATGGTCTTCTGAGGTTATTCTCAGGTGACTTGTGATTCCTGCTTTCCTGGAAGGCTATCCTTTGATTTCTATGGGGTGCAGAAGGATTGAGCTCACTGAATTTTCCCACAGTCATCATAAAGCACCCATACCCCAAATGCTCACATTTCATTCAAGGTGACAGCTCCTTCCTGCCCCAGAGCTCAGTGCAGAACACCGAGAACTCACAAGGAAGCTTGTCGCTCCTTGCAGTGGCCTGGGCTGAGATCACAGATAGGGCTCTGGGAAATTTACATCACTCCAGAGAAGTCAACATTACTTCCATCCACGTAAAAGATGCAGCTGATTAATTTCAGGCCTGCCACAGTTTCTTTTATGCAAACAATAAGCACTCAGTACAGCCTGACAAACCAGAGAACACTTTAAGTCACCTAGGTTCCCAAAGTGGGCGATACCACCCCCTGGGGGATGCTGGAATGAGATATAAATACATAAAAGAATGCAAATTTGTCACAGCATCTGTTTCTTTGCTTAAAGAAGGTAGCTTTCTAGAGGGTACTGATTAATTTTTTTTCTGAAAAGAAGGCAGTAAGTCAAGTAAGTGTGGAAACCTTTGCAAGAGATTGTTGGAGCCAATAAATGCAGTTAGTCTATGGTAGAGTGGGGGTAAGAATGCCAATTCCTCCCACAACTCCTCTTTTACAAAGGAACATATTTTCTTCCCATGGAAATATGTCTCAAGTGCCATCCCCTGGCTCTTCCGACCCCCTAATGTTTCCTCCAGGGATATATTTACAGGACAATGCCACTGCTCACTAGAGTAACTATGAGACCTCTGAATGCCCCTGGCAATCATACCCTGCATCTCTCCACCCAACTGAAACCACTTTCTTTACACCTAAAGGGCACTTAGGACCTTCTGATAGCTAAACAGCAAGTTTCTCCCCTTAAAAAGAAAAAACCCCACTCAACCCACCCTCTCCATCAGCTGCCCGGTTTCTTTCCTCCTCTTCACAGCTTAACTCCTTAAGATGCCACTGCTATTCCCTCGCCTCCCACTCCCCACGCCCCCACCCTCTTCAATCTACTTTCAGGGTCATTGTTCCAGTGAAATAGTCCCCGCAAATGTACCCAATCATAAACAGCGTTCAGTCCCCTTCAGGCTTGACCTCCACAGCTGGGAGAAGAAATGACCCATTTTCTAAAGAGAACTGCAAATAAAACCAGACACCCACCCCATCTTGAGATTACTAAGAGAGGAGAACCAACTGCTCCCAGCAACCACCTCCACCCATCTCCTCCCCCGCCCTCTGCTGCCAGGCTGGGAAGAGGAGAGAGAAGGGAGTCCTTCAGTTGTTTGCCAGGGGAGATGGGGATGCCATCACATGACAAAGAGACATGCGCAAAGAGACTGGGGCAGCCTGCAAGAAGGAGAAACTGGCCTCTCATTCCCCAGTTGGATAAGCAATGCAGGTAGTGATTTTCTTTGCTCCCCCCAGAGTAAGGGAAAGGAACGCTCTAGGGAAATGGCAGACAGAACTCATTCCCCCAGTTCTCCTTGCAGCAGATCACTGATGAGGTTGACCAGATAGAGCATCTTCCAGGATCTGCCCAGAAAGGTCTCCTGCCAGGGCAAAGGGATCACAGCAACAGGTACATTACAGCCACTTAGCCACTCCCTCTCCCTCCTCCAGACCCAACTAGAAGAAATGACTGGAGTCCAGACAAGGAGAGGGAGGCAGGCTCTGAGGGGCAGACCACCCCTCAGTCAGACCACAAGCTCAGCAAGTCATGATAAGCTTACGGAAAGCTTTAAATCAAATCCTATTTTTGCAAATGACAGTATCCCAGACATATCCGAGTAAGTGGTCCATGGTAGGCTTAAGAATCATTTGCTGAATAAATGACTGAACAGCTTCTTCTCAACCCGACTCATTCTCCTTGTCTGTCTCGTTTCATTCAGTCGCTCCTAGCACAATTGTTGAAGGTTGACTCTATACGAGTTCCTGATTTTAATCATTAATAGGTGTTAACACACCATCCTTGCCCTCCAGTTACTAGAGAAAATAACAAAAGCACAAACTGGCATCTGCCATCAGGCACCATGTGAACAGTTCCATGACTCCTACAAAGTACCAAAGACATTAAATCAAAAGTCCAGCACAGAGGATAAATAAAGGTGATATGAATTATGGACATTTCCCTTCAGAGAGCATCTTACTAACAGGAAGGTGGTCACTCAATGTGGGGAACTAAACCACCATAACACCTATACAAAAATCACAATTGATCTGCAGATTTCAGTAGACTATTAGTCAGAACTAATTAGCATTTAAAATCACATATTTACAGAAAGCAAATCGCTCTACATGATTTCTGTTTCCCCTATAATCTTTAGTTTACAGTGGTTCCTTCAGCAACCATTATTGCTTCACTCATCTATATTTTTGACAGGCATTTAACAACCATATTTCCCATTATTAGAGTAATACATGCTCAATATGAAAAATTTAGAAAACACAGTAAAGTTGACTTAGCCACATATATTTTTATAAACACTGTTAGTATTTGGTATATTTTTAATCTTTTCAATAGCTATTTTAAAGTAATGTACTCCATAAGCCAGCGCTGGTAAAATCACCAATAAACTAGGATATAAATTGCCATCTGTAATCTCAATTGTGAACAAGGTTGTACCTTCATAATTGTAAAACAAGCATTAAATTCAGTTTAAAAAGATTAAATTCAATGGGGGAAACTGGTTAAATTGGTTGCTTAATGTCTGAATGTTAAGCTGGTACTGCTTACTTTTTATTTGTCTTTCCAGCAGCCTAGTAGATGGAATTAGGATCTTGGGTAACTATCACTTCAGATATAAATCCCCTTAAACACAGATTTCCCTGATTGCTTAATTATGTGTGATTGTGGAAAACACAGTGTTAGCCGTGTTTCCTTGACAAGTACACAATTACCATTATTTATCAACATATTTGACAAAGATTTATTTTCCATTACAATCTACCATAATGGCCATGCTATTCAATGATGTCTAAAAAAAAAAAACATACTGCCTTACCTGATTAAGAATTTATGTAGTCCAACATCAAAATACCTGTTTAAAGGAGACAAAGACAAGCATATCAATAAAACATGTTTCCAGCAATGGTGGACTTGACAAAAATATATATTGTTTATATTCAGAGCATGGTGAAGAAATGGATTCCTCTATGATAATGGTTCTCAAGGTGTGCCACCTTAAGCATAACAGCAGCCTTACTGTTGGAAATGCAAATGCTCAGGCCCCACCTTAGACACACTCATCTAGAATGTCTGGTGATGGGGCCCAGCAACTAGATTTAACAAACCCTCTGGGTGATTCTAATGCAGAGCCACTGCCCTCCCATAGCAAAGGTGTCTCAGCAAGTCTAAGCTCTCTCTCTAGAAATAAAGGCCACACGATGGATTCCCAGGTACCTTCCACTCTTCCAACAGGTGAGCCCTTTTATAAGGCTAGTTGCCCCTAGCTGCTCATTTACTCAAAAATAAGTGAGACTGAGACCCATTGTAAAAGCAGAACCACTCCAGCCAAAGGGAAGTGAGGTGGGGTCAACCCTTTTGTTCAGAGCTCCACCCAGATGATGTCCCTGGCTCTTTCTACTTGGAAAGCAACCCTGTCCCGTAGCTAGGTCTGCACTGAGCAAGGAAATGAGACAATGTACAAGAACCATGTACAAGAACCTGTCCTTGTGCTTGAACCTTACACCAGGCATTTAGTAGGCCCTGGGAAATGGTGGACTATTTAAGTCATAGCCTTCCTAACACCACCAAACTGGCTAGTCTGCATGAATGGCACCACCCTAGTTTCTTTACTTAGCGTGCTTGTTCCCTCTTGAACCAAGTGTCCTCTTTCCCTCTGGGCGTGGCTATGAGTGAAAAGACTGAGTGGCCAGAATCATGTTGCTACTGTCCATCAGACATGATTGCTACTCCCAACATCTGGAGGATGGTTGTCATGTCCCATCCAAAGACCGGCTTCCTGGGTTGGCAATCTGCCTAATCAAGACCCCAGTTAATTCTGTCCCTTCAGGCAATGGACACAAGAATTTACCCAAGAGTGGGATGTGACTGCCCAGGTCCTACCTGTCCCTGGCTTCCGGCTCTATTGCTGGAGTCACCCAGCATGCCTGGCACTGCACCCACCTGACAAACAGCCAATGATTCCTGACATTATGATAGCATTCCTTGTAGGGTGTCTTTAGATAGCAAGGTTCTTTTATGTCCTTCACTGTCCACTTACAGATCATGGACTCAGGCAGGTAAGAATAGAGAAACTCAAAGCCAAAATATAGGGTACATCATTCACTGTATCACTTATCTGAAATAATTACAAAATTAAGGGAAAATAGGACTCAAGATACATGAATTCCATTTATTCCTAAATCTGCACAAAGCTATTCTCTAAAGGGAGATCTACCTGCAGGGATAGCTGACTTGTTTGACTTGAGTTTGCACTGCCCTGGACAAGAGGCTAAGTTCTTCCTACAATATAGAAACAATCCCTCCTTCTCAGCCAAAACCAAGGCAACTTAGCTCAGCCACTTAGGCAAATATCCATACCACAGGCAGCAGCTCTAAGTTTGCCAGTTCTGCAGTATGGGAGGTGGGAACATGTGCAGATTAAAACAAAGATTCCTGCTTCCTTCGCTCATCCAAAACTTACTCTGTCTTTCCAAATACATCAGCTACAGAAAGCAACAGACTCTATTCCAGGAATCACAGGACAAAATAGACATGGAAGGAACCACTATATCCTTAGTGTAATGGTGGGCTTGGGGGCTGAACACACAGAGAATAACAAGAACAAAAGATAATACTACTATAAGAAATTCTTATTTAGTGTTTAGAATGTGGCAATTGCTGTCTTCAGTATCCATATATGCACACAGTAACTGTTGTGGCAAGTGTTGTTATCCCCATTTATGGTGAAGGAACTATATAGTTCAGAGAGACTAAGTAACTTGCACAGAGCCCATAGCCAGTAGAAGACAAAACTGAGAGTCAAACTAAGCTCTATAAGGCATGAATTAGCTTCATGCACATGTGAATGTGTACTTGCCACATTCTAAACACTAAATAATGAGGTCTAGTAATATTACCGGTTTTTCATTACTCTTCCAAAGCACCCTGCTAAAGGCACAGGCTCTCACTGCTTCTCAGTAGTACTGACTGCAATGACTGCTCATTTCCTACAAGGATCCCTTTCCCACAGACACCCGAGTTCTGCTTCTCCCTGTGTGGCCACCCCACTCCAGAGGAGCCCTCCCTCCTCTGCTCCCTTGAGCACACGTGGTCCCCAGGTGCCAGCTGCCTCCTTGGGTCTTGGCATCCGCCAGACTCTGGAAAATTACCTAACTTCTCTGGACTTCAGCTTCCTCGTGGGGAGATGGAGAGACCTTATTCATAGGGAAGTGATGAAAATTAAGTAATACAATATAGAAACATGACTTAGCATGGTACCTGGTACACAGGAAGCATTCAATCGTCAGCTCCTTCTTGCTGTTTTTAAAAGTTGTTTTAATGGGAACCCCATTCCCAATAACTCAGTGAAAAAAACTAGATAGAAAGGGCACTAGATGCCTTATAACACACCCTAAAAGGGAGAACACTCACTCCAAGATCCAGTCAGGGCAGATGGAAAGCTTAGGGCTCAGGAGGGGTAGGGCCACTGAGTGACTGGGACAGAGCTCAGAAAGCAGGCAGGAGAACAGGACTGAAGAGAGCCTAGAATTGAGCATAAGAGTGACCTGGGAGCACAGGGGCAGCCTCGTCCACCTGGCCCAGTCCCGATGGGCCCCTTAGTGCCACATGACAGTATTCACACCACTGTATGCTCAGCTTTGTCCGTACTGTGCCTCTAAAATGTAGGGTCCACCTGCATAGAAGCGAAGGGCTGTGACATATGCTGTGGGTTAGACTAGCTTCTCGTGCGTATGTGATTGGTTGGTTGGGCAGAGAACTGGGGCTGGAGCACATGGGGAGCTTCAAGCAAGCTTACGATGGGCAAGCTCATTAGGACGGAGCATCATATAAAGAGTTGGCAATCACTTAGAAATGGAAGTGGAATGGAGAAAATCGAGGGTGGAAATTAGTGTCGCAATGTCACAGCAAAAACATAAGGGGAGGAAACCAAAGCTTCCTCACGGGCATAAACGACTCACATCTCAGCTGCATTGTCCATCTGTGTGGATATTCATTCTTTCATTCAACAAACGTTCTGACAGTTCCTCCTATGTGCCAGGCACTGAGCTAGGCCCAGCAGGTATGTAGGTAACATAACAAGGCCCCCAACTCTCATGGCGAGCACACTGTGGTTGGAAGAGGTAAACCAGAAGGAAGTCTATAACTAAATAACATCCGATAGCAAAGATGCCAGCAAGGCCACAGGACAGAGTGACTGGCCCCACAGATGGTCAGGGAACGCCTCTCTGAAGAGGGGACATTTTTTGTATGTTCAGAAAGGGACAGCTATGCAGAGACAAGAGAAAAAATGTTCCAGAGAGAAGGGATCTAGGGAACAGAACCAAGTTGGAAAGTGGGGACCCAAATGGGGAAAGAACACAGCAGACTGGAATTGCCAAAGAAATGCTAGGGGTACCAGAGTGATGAAAGGGGAAATGGGAACAAGCTGAGTTTGGAGGGGTGTGCAGACACTAAGTCTGTGTGTGATAAGAAGTTTTGTGTTTTATTTGGACACTGATAGAAAGCACCAAAGGGAGCTGGGCAAGGTGGTGCATGCTTTGTAATCCCAGTATTTGGGAGGCTGAGACCGGAGGACTGCAGGTTTGATACCAGCCTCAGCTACTTAGAGAGGCTCTCTGCAACTTAGTGAGACCCTGTTTCAAAAAACAAAAAATAAAATCAGGCTGGGGTGTATCAAAGAGGTAGAATGCCCCTGGGTTCAATCCCCAGTGCCACCAAAAAAAAAAAAAAAAAAAAAAAGAAAAAGAAAGAAAGAAAAAAAAAGCAGCAGCAGCACTGGAGGGTTTTCAAAAGGGGAATGATACTTTTAAAAATTTGTTTAAATTTCATTCTTTGGGGAGATGGGGGAGTGATATGCTTTGATTTATGGATTAAAAATATCCATAATTTGGCCACTGTGACGTGTGCTGCTATGAACATGGGTATGCATATATTACTGTTGTTTTCTAGTTTCAATTCCTTTGGTATGATAGATGTCCATCAACAGATGAATGGATTACAAAATTATGGGAAATACACCCAATGGAATTCTACTCAGCAATAAAGAAGAACAAAATAACAGCATTTGCAAGAAAATGGAAAGATCTGGAGAACATTATGTTAAGTGAGATTAGCCAATCACAAAAAAAGAAGGGACATATGTTTTCATTAATATGCGCAACCTAGGGATTAGTGGGGACACAAAAGGGACTCCAATGACAAGGGAGAACCCTCAGTGGTGCAAGGGAAGGGGTACAAGGGAAGGGGAAGGGCAAGAAAGAAGTGAATCTATGGAATTACTATCATAAACAATGTGTACATATGAGATTATACCAACATCATTCTCAGTGCTACATGTAGGGGGGAGGTGGGGGGGACACCAAGAGCTCTGTACATGTATGTTAACACCAAACTGAAAAAAAAAATATCACGTTGGGTGTCCCAAAGAAAATAGATGTTAAGCAAGAAATCAGGTCGGGAAGGTCATGAAGAGCCATTGCAGTACAGGTGAGAGATGATGGGGCTTGGTGGAGACCGATCCAGATAGGATTTTGTGGTAAAATCAAAAAAGGCTTGTTAATAAACCCACAGAGGTGTGTGAGGGTAATGGAGCCCCTTTAAAATTAAAAGCCCCAATCTTCCCAATTTGCTGATAACTAATATTCCTCTATCCTAACTTCCTCATGCTGAACATGGAAACTGAAAAGCTGCCTCCCTTGGCCTGGGCCTGAGCAATTAAACTTGAATTTGAGAAAATCTCTGGCTTGCACAGCCTGGCTAAATCTACACACATACATTTCCTTGCTTTTGTTTCTGTAAACTGTAACTGCCTCTTTAGGGCCAGTGGAGGTAGGATAGCTACCTTTCCACTTTAAGTCAAACTTCGATTAAATTTATTTTTCCTTTTATATTTTCTTCTTATTTCTAATGCAAGTAAGTGAGTGACCAAATCTAGTCAGTAAAAACCCAAGCAGGGCTTGTGACCTGGGGTGCCGGGGCAAATAAGGAAAGAAAGAACCTGCAAAATAGCTAAGGGTGCCTCCTATTGCTCAGCTCTAAACCAAGCGACCTAAAGGATGCTACAGCCAGGTCTTTGGCTTCCTAGAGGGCCTCCACAGGAATGCTGGTGGCCCATGCCCAGACCAAAGGAAAGCAAAGGTCGTCTGGCTGGCTGAACTGGGAAAGTGGTTCACCTGCTGGGAGAGCTATAAATCAGGGCTATGGTTTTTACATTTGACTAATAGTAGTAAAATACACATCATAAAATTCCTCATTTTAACCTTTTTTTTTTTTTTGCGGTACCGGGGGTTGAACCCAGGGGCGTTCTACCTCCGCGCTACGCCCCTGGCCCTATTTTTTATACTTTATTTTGAAACCGGGTCTCACGAAGTTGTGGAGGGCCTCACTAACTAGAGAGAAAGAGAGAGAGAGAGAGAGAGAGAGACAGGGAGAGAGAGAGAGAGAGACAGGGAGAGAGAGAGAGAGAGAGAGGGAGAGAGAGAGCGAGAGAGCTGAGGCTGGCCACGAACCCGGATCCTCCGGTCTCCGCCTCCCAAAGTACTGGGATTACAAGCGTGCGCCACCACGCCCGGCCCATTTTAACCATTTTTAAGAGTATCTATCTATGGCATCGCGTACATTCACACTGGACTGGAGGAATATCTCAGTGATAGAGTGTGTGCTTAGCATGTACCAGGCCCTGGGTTCAATCCAAAGAAGGAAGGAAGGAAGGAAGGAAGGAAGGAAGGAAGGAAGGAAGGAAGGAA